>CM056397.1:10717556-10844159 GCA_029718625.1 Synaphobranchus kaupii | reverse complement strand
GTTTGTGCATGTGGATATAATGTGGTGTGTGTGTCTTGCAGGATGGCCCAGAAGTGATCCTATGCGAGATGTCCAAGGACAACCCCTACAGCTGCAAAGCGGACGTCTGGTCCCTGGGCATCACCCTTGTGGAGGCAGCAGAGATGGAGCCCCCACACCATAACCTCAATCCCATGAGAGTCCTGCTGAAGATCACCAAATCACCGCCTCCCACCCTCACAAACCCCCGCCTCTGGTCAGTACCCCAACAGTATCGCAAGTTTATGTAGCTTTACCTTTATGACTTTATTTGTACATTCAGATCACTCTCAGCTCTTGCCTCAACAACTGTTTTTCCCGGGGTCCGTGTTTGTTAAATGTTAAAACTGTGGGACAGTATGCACAAACATACAAAACTAAAGACAACTATGCTAAAAGAATGTTGAATGATGCAGATCGATTGCTGCTGAACTTTGTCATTGACTTTGAAAAGCTTTTGAAAACAACAGTTGGTTTTTAAAACTCCAAGAAGGGACGAGTTCCTGGTTGTGACACAGCAAATACATAGCATGATGAGTGGGCGCAGGGAGTGATGAATGGGCGACTAGCCTGGCCTGTTGTGTGTTGCAGGTCGTCCCATTTTCAGGACTTCCTGCGCAGGGGCGCTGCAGAAGAACCCCGAAACGCGCTGGGGGGTGCAGCAGCTCCTTGCACACCCCTTCTCCTGCGCTGGACGGGATGGAAGGGCCCTGAAGGAGCTCATTGCCGAGGCCAAGGCTGATGTCACCGAGGTGATAGAGGCAGAGGTAAGGGGTAGTGAATTGGGCTGTTCTGTACGCGGCCTCCACCCTGCTCATTGGTCAATGGAGAAAGTTAAATACCTCCAATTGGTGGAATTTCTGTGAGTATCAGTTTTGAGCAGTTGCAGTCCCCGCCTGAGGCAGATTTGATAGGCTAAACAAATTTATCAGTTCCCAAATGATGCAGGAGGCCATTCAAAAACAGAGCCAGTTTCTTCAGCTTTATTCGGGCTGATCAGGGTTGGTCACATTTCCTTATGACTACTCAACTATAGTACGATCAACTCAAATCCACTGATAGTACAGACCTCAGCTCCTTTCAAGTGGAATTCTGGGTAATGATACACTAAGAGGATGGGAAAATTTCACTCTGATGAGTGGTCTTAATTACGTATGGTTCCAATAAAAGCATTTCACTACTTTGATTACATTTTAAACACGCAAATGTAATACATCCTCTCTCTCTTGTGCCATTTCTCATTTCTCTCTCTCTTTTTCTGTCTGTCTACCTCTTTCTTTCTCTCTTCTTCTACAGTCCTTATCAGACCTCCGTCACTCCCTAGCTGAAGAAATATCCAGGATCCTGAAAAGGGGGCAACCGACGTTCCGTCTGGAGACGCGGCAGAAGATGAGGGTCTGGTACCAGAGACCCAAAGCCTGCAGGAAGCCCCGCCCACCAAAGAGCTCAGCCCAGACCACCCCGAGGGCGACCCCACACCTCCCACCCAGCAGGACGGGGGGGCCCGTGGTGACCAGGAGGGCGTCCCGCGGCAGGGAGAAAGCCCAGAAGCGGGCGAGACGTCTGTCCGTTCCAGGCACCCTGCTATCCCTGTTCTCCAGCACCTCCCGCCGCTGCAAGTCAGGCTTCTGGGCAGACAGCCCGGTGGTACCAGCAGCTCAGAACCTGCAGAATGGGTCTGGTGATGGGGTGGAGGGACAGGGGGACGCAGGTTCAGTAGAGAGGGAGGAGGGGACAGGGGGGGTCGGGGGAGGGTGTGGTCAAAAGCCTCCCTTGCTGTGCCAGAGGAGAATAGTGCCAAGACAAGGAAGGAGGAGGGAGGAGGAACTCAAACAGAGGGGACAGGAGGAGGAGCTCAGTCAGAGGGGACAAGAGGAGGAGCTCAAACAGAGGGGACAGAAGGAGGAGCTCAGTCAGAGGGGACAGAAGGAGGAGCTCAAACAGAGGGGACAGGAATAGGAACTCAAACTGAGGGGACAGGAGGAGGAGCTCAAACAGAGGGGATGGAAGGAGGAGCTCAGTCAGAGGGGACAAGAGGAGGAGCTCAAACAGAGGGGACAGAAGGAGGAGCTCAGTCAGACGAGACAGAAGGAGGAGCTCAAACAGAGGGGACAGGAATAGGAACTCAAACTGAGGGGACAGGAGGAGGAGCTCAAACAGAGGGGATGGAAGGAGGAGCTCAGTCAGAGGGAACAGGAGGAGGAGCTCAAACAGAGGGGACAAGAGGAGGAGCTCAAGCAGAGGAGACAGGAGGAGGTGTTCAAGCAGAGGAGACAGACAGAGGAGCTCAAACAGAGGGGACAGGAGGAGGAGCTCAGTCAGAGGAAACAGGAGGAGACGCAATGCTGGGCCAGGCTGGATTCCAGGGACGGGCACTGGTGGTTTCAGCTGAAGAGCTAACTCCGGAATCTCCCAAACCGAGCCCGGAGCCAGCCGAGATCCACAGTTCCAAAACTGTGACAGGTGGTGATGTTGGCAGGGATGTCCTGGTAACTGTAAGCTCGATAGAGAATGGGAAGGAAAGCCAGATGAC
This sequence comes from Synaphobranchus kaupii, assembly GCA_029718625.1. NCBI lineage: Eukaryota > Metazoa > Chordata > Actinopteri > Anguilliformes > Synaphobranchidae > Synaphobranchus > Synaphobranchus kaupii. The sequence goes on along the minus strand of CM056397.1, from coordinate 10,841,608 downwards.
CATTGATGTGGTGCCTGCTGCTGTTGCACCCATCGCCACGGCGGCCCTTCCATTCCGGATCATGGAGGTATGCCTGCACTCACTCCAACTACAGGGTGCACTGATCCCTGCCCTATGTTTGGAAATGCCCAGGGCTCGCATGGAGGAGGAGGAAAGGTGTGGAGCCAGGTCTCTCAGTGACAGACCGCCTTGATTTATCTGTAGGGGGAGGAGCTGTAAAAACATGTGGGTGTGGTAGGGGGCGAATGGAGACGTTATGAAAGATGATGAAGAGCGAGTGACTGAGGAAGAGGAGGCTGTTGGGGCAAGGAATGGAGAGCAAGAGGCAGAAAGATGGAGGAGGAGGAGGATGGGGAAGAAAGGATATCCCTCCTGCTGAAGAGGATGGGAAGGAAAGACAGGAAGAGATGGAAGAGGAAGAAAAGGAGCATGAAGGAACAGATGAAGGAAAGCAGGAAGAGATTGGATGTGAGGAAGGAGTGGCAGAAGGAGAAGAGGAGGAGGTGGAGAAGGGGGGAGGGGGTAAGGAGGCAGAGCAAGTGGTAGACGGGGAGGCAGAGAGGGGAGGGAAGCAATAGCACAGAAGGAGAGGGAAGACAAGATGTGGGTCTAACAAGCACAAGTGAACCGGCCTTGTGTAGAGGTAGGGATGGACAGGAGAACAGGATGGAATGTGTGGTGGTTAAAGACCTCAGACAAGAGGACGACTTGCTCTCCGAAAACAAGACAGGGACGGGATCGTCACTTATCCAAGGAGAGGCAGAGAGAGATGAGGGGACAGAGGAGGGAAGAAAGGAGGAGGAGGCAAAGGCAGGGAAAGAAGAAGAAAGAAAAGAGGAGGTGAGGTCAGAGGAAAGTGAAGATGGAGGGAGAAAAGAGGAAGAGGTGAAACCAGCAGTCCTCGGGGAGATGGACGCAGGCGACGGAGGTGTGGTGGAGGAGGGAGGAAATGAAAGACAGGGGGGAGAGAAAGATGCACGACCAGGGGAGTGCGAGACGGTCGGAGAGGGGAAGAGCAGAGAAAGGGGAGGCCGGGCTGACTGAGGCAGGGGAGACAGTCGCTAAAGATGGAGAGACGGAGGCAGAGAAGGGCAAGAAGAAGCAGAGGAAGAACAAAGAGAAAGGAAGCGTCAGGGCCAGGAAATCCACTAGGAGGGTGAACTTTGCCTGGGATGCTATGGGGGGCTTGGAGGAGGGAGGGAAAAGAGGAGAAGCGGAGGAGGACAGGAGTTCAGTGAATGGCAGCGCAGATGTCACTTCACGGCGGACGAGTCAGGATCTCCCGGATGGGACGTGCTCAGGGTCCAATGGGACAACGGCCGCAGAGGACCAACCCCGACCCTCCGAGAGTGAGAACCAAACTGGTAGGGTGAATCCAGTCCCAGCGGCACCGGGACCTGAGGGGGTGAGTCACCGACTATTTCCCATTCCATAGAAGCAGCTGGAAGCCTTGCCAGGCCTGACCGGCCTATCTCTCTGCTCTGTCTCCTCACTCAGGAATTCACCCACAACAGGAAGACGATTAAAAAAACCCGGAGGTTCATGGTGGATGGCCGGGAGATGAGCGTCACCACATCCAAAGTGATCAGTGACAGCGACGGGAAGGAGGAGCAGAGGCGATCCGTCAGGTAAACCACTCCTCCGGAAACAAAAATCACCAACCGAATGTGAAACTAAACATAGATTTGGCTAATAATGATTCCTGTGCTTCGTGACATGAACTGACACGTGCATGTGCGCCTACGCAGACGGCAGGAGCTGCATGCACTCAAGCTGCTGCAGAAGGAGGAGCAGAGAGAGTATGCGCAGCTGGAGCAGCGCCTGCAGCAGCAGCGGGAGCAGATGTTCCGGCACATCGAGCAGGAGATGACCGTGAGTGAAACCATTTCATATGACCACCACTGTCCTTCAGAACTGGAGTGTGATAGATTCCTGGCGCTATTCATATGGAGGGGGGGATGATTTTGGGGGATTTACATACTTATACTTCAGCAGATTGCACCATACACCTAATAGAATACATACTGTAAATACTGCATGACAAACCCAACTTTGTTAAAACCACTAAACACAACACTGGACTCCATAGTGAAAAGCAGAATTGTTGAGGATGAAAATTAATGTTCTGAGATGTATTCATGGGTCTGACTAATTAAGCTTTAACCCTTTAAGAAATTCATGAACCAACTAAAAATCTGTATAAAGAGGTGAGAATATGACGTAAATATTATCTTCTATTGGTTCTAGTTCTTACTTCAGTGGCTGTGATTTGGATTAACTGTAGTTGAGCTACTGATTGTTTGTGTAACATTCCAAATGGAAGATTCTTGAGTCAGGAACTACACCCTCCACCACTATCCACCTGACATGGGGAGAGGGGGGTGTGCATCTCATGTGACTCTACCCTCACTACTCCTGCTCTTCTTCTTCTGTACCCCCCCCCCCCCCCCCCGTTTCCTCCTCTCCTCCCCGTTCCTCCTCCTCCTCTATATATCTTCATACTCCTCCTCCCTGTTCCTCCGTGTCTCCCCCCTCCTTTCTGTTCTCCACCTCTTCCTCTCCTCCCTGTTCCTCCTTGTCGCCACCTCTTCCTTGTCCCCGCCTCTCTATGTTCTCCACCTCTTCCTCCTCCCGCTGTTCCTCCTCATCTCCATTCATCCTCCTCCGTTCCTCCTCGTCTCCCCCTCCTCTCTATTCTCCGCCTTTTCCTCGTCCTACCTGTTTCTCCTTGTCTCCACCTCTTCTTCCTCCTACCTGTTTCTCCTCATCTCCACCTCTTCCTCATATCCCCCTCCTCTCTTTGTTCTCCACCTCTTCCTCCTTCTCCATGTTCCTCCTTGTCTCCCCCTCCTCTCTTTGTTCTCCATCTCCTCCCTGTGCCTCCTTGTTATCCCCGCTCTCACAGGGTAAGAAGAAGTACTACGATGGGGAGCTGGAGCGAGTGGAGCGGCAGTACCGGCAGCAGAGTGAGAGGATGGAGACGGAGCACACAGTGCGGCTGAGGGAGGAGGCTCACAGGCTGAAGGCCCAACAGGAGCGCGAGCTGAGCCGCAGGGGGGCGGCGCTCCGAGCCGACGCCAAGGAGGTGAGCCACGCCCGGCCCTGCCCCGCCATACCCAGCTACGTTACAGCCCACCTTCCGCATCACACTACACCCCGCCCTCCAAGCTTCGCCCATTCACTCCCCACCACACCCCTGCTGAGCACAGCCGCACCCTGCCACTCCCTCATCCCACCTGTTACCACCACTGCCAAAATCCATAAAGGACTGGGGCTAATGACCTCACAGTCAGGACCCTTGGGAATAATACAGTGCTTTACACCATTGGTGCAACCGCTAAGAAAAATGCACATAATACATGGAACACAAGTTAGCCTTCCTCTGGTGATGATGTGCAGGTGCAGTACACACACACACACACACAAACACAACTCACACACACTCGGACATGTGCACTCAAACTCTGTCTGTGTTGTCCGTCCGTCCATCTCAGGAGCAGCGGTTCATGCAGAGGCAGCAGCAGGAGCTGAACGACACCCTGCAGAGAGCCGTACAGGACCACAAGAGGAAGGTAGCCTCTATGGAGTGGGAGATCACAGCAAAATCACAGCAGCTCAAGAGAGGTACACACACACACACACACACACACACACACACCTATAGTCTCCCTCTCTCATACTCGCGCACACACACACACACACACACACACACACACCTACAGTCTCTCTCTCTCATACTCACACACACACACACACACACCTATAGTCTCTCTCTCATACTCACACACTCACACACACGCACGTACGCACGCACGCACACGCACACACACCTATAGTCTGTCTCACTCACTCACACACACACTAGCATACAGTAACTGAATGAGCATCACCAAAAGGGGACAGTACAGAATACCACACCGAGAATACAATGACAAAGGAAGGACAAGAACAAACAATGAGAGACTAAAGATTAATTACATTAAATTTTATTTTATTTGCATTTGTGCAGAGAACTGTCACAAAGACGCTGTACAGAGAGATTGGGCTTTCAAATGGAAATGAGCTTCTACTTTAATCCATCAGATGAGATTTATGTTCATTCAGTGCCTGCCAATGCTAAACAGCCACAGCCTAATCAGCTGTAAGTGCTGGAGGAATTATTGCTTGGCCTTCTTCCCAAACTCCCATTCCTGCCCTTTAGCCCGTGAGTCAGTCATCTGGGAGCTGGAACAGCGGCATTTGCAGGAGAAATACCACTTGTTCAAGCAGCAGGTGAAGGAGCAGTATTCACTGCAGAGACAGCAGCTCACCAAGAGGCACAACAAGGTCAGCAATGCACGCGCCTCTACCTCACCTGTACACCCCACCTACACCCTTACACCTCTACAGAACTCTCCCTACCACTGTCTTACACATGTACACCGCCTACGCCTATACAGACTGTATTACAACTGTACACCACCTACACCTGTACGGACTGTATCACACCTGTACACCACCTACACCTGTGCAGATCTTGCTCTGTAGCTGTTTTACACCTGTACAACAAGTTTAGACTACCTACACCAGGGGTGTCCAATCTTACCCGAAAAGGGCCGGTGTGGGTGCAGGCTTTTGTTCTAGCCCAGCACTATGACACCTGATTCTACTTATCAAGGTCTTGATTGAAGAGCACGATTAGTTAATTAGTTGAATCAGGTGTTGTAGTGCTGGGCTAAAACAAAAACCTGCACCCACACCGGCCCTTTCCGGATAAGATTGGACACCCCTGACCTACACTCTTGCAGAGCTTGCCCTGCCACTGTCTTACACCTGTACAGCACTACCCCACCTAAGCCTCTACAGAAAATGGTCCGTCTACCACTCCTTACATGGCCATTCCCCGCATCCCCCCCCAGTACATCCATCACTCCACACCCCACCCCTGCTCACACTAACTCCGCCCCCCTGTATCACTAACCCCACCCCACCTTAACCAGGCCTCCCTCTCTGCATAACCCCCACCCCTTCTGCTTAACCCTGCCCCCTCTCCCCTTCCTCCAGGATAAGGAGAGGGCCTCCCGGTTCCACCAAACTCTGCTGGAGGAGCAGCGCTCCCTGCACGTGCAGGAGAGGGCGCGGCTGCAGCGCTCCCAGAGGTCCCAGACCAAGGCCCGGCTGGCTCAGTGCAAGCTGGACCTGAGGACCCAGGGCCTGCCAGGCCCCGAGCACAGGCAGCGCCTCACACAGGTCAGCGCCGGTAGCACAATCAGGAATAGAGGCAACTGTAAAAATAAAGGAATTGCTCGATTTATTAAAGGATACAAAGAGTATTGAAAGCAGGCACTTCCACAAAGGTGTGGTTCCTGAATTAATTATGCAGTTAACATCCCAGCATCCTCACAGTTGTGTTTCCTTTTACATTACATTACAAGCATTTAGCAGACGCTCTTATCCAGAGCGACGTACACAACTTTTTTTTTTAAGCATTTTTTTTACATAGTATCCATTTATACAGCTGGATATATACTGAAGCAATGCAGGTGAAGTACAAGGGTACAACGGCAGTGTCCTACCTGGGAATCGAACCTGCAACCTTTCGGTTACAAGTCCAGTTCCCTACCCATTATACTACACTGCCGTTTCCTTCATTTTGGCACAGTTACCTGTACAAACAGTAACAGTACAGAACTGATCCCACCAATGCAACAATCACCAATTGACTCACTAAATCCTCCTGTCCCTATCCTAAACTTATTCATTATGAGCTGAAAGGCTAGAACTGATCCTAGATCAGTGAATCTCTCATTTACATATGGCTGTTTGCAGCTGGAGTAATTTCCAGAATTACTCTTTGTTGATCATACGCAAAGTGTGAACTGATAAAACATGGCTGCGCCCGCAAAATAACACCCCTTATTTGGGATCTTAGTAAATCGACCCCTCAGTGTTTCAGAGCAGGTGCGGTAGTTTAGGACCAGGGTTCCCCTGTCCATATCTGAGCTGGTGCGTGTCCTTCCTGCCTCAGTTTGTGTCAGAGGAGGAGTCCCGGCAGAAACAGGAGAGGCAGAACCTGCAGCAGACCCATGAGACGCAGCTGCGGGAGCTACAGGAGCAGTGCGACGGCAACATCGCAGAGCTTCAGCAGATACAGGTAACCCCTCCCTCCTCACAGCGTGCAAGAGCACACACACACGCACACACACACACACACACACACACACACACACACACACACACACACACACACACACACACACACACACACACACGCACACACACACACACACACACACACAAAAGCACAAACACATGTACGCACACACATGCTCGCACACAAACACATGCACGCACACACTCACACACACGTGCTCGCACACGCGCGCACACACACACACACACACACACACACACACACGTGCACAAAAACACACGCACGCACACACTCACGTGCTCGCACACGCGCACACACTCACGTGCTCGCACACGCGCACACACACACACGCATACACACATGCACACACATTCACATCTGCGCTATAGGTGTGTGTGTGTGTGTGTGTGTGTGTGTGTGTGTGTGTGTGTGTGTGTGTGTGTGTGTGTGAGAACTGAGCTAAGTGAGCTGCAGCCGATAAAAGGTATGCACTTACAGGTATCTACCCCCTCTGTTATACTATGTGGGTTAGGGGCCCTGTTCCCAGGTGTGGATGTTTCCTCCTGGTATGGTATTGAATCCTGGCACTGCCACTCTGACCTGTACCCCTGAGGACTGGACTGCAGGGTCTGAAATGAACACCCGCCACACCTTAAATGTGGGTAATTTGTTGGCTGTGGCGGGTAGGTTTTTAAAAAATTCTTTTAAGGAATATGTTTTAATAAAACACATTTATTTACTATGATTGGATTCTATTATGCATGTGCAACCTAAAGTCATGGCCATTGGCCAGAGGTGCTATACCACTTCGATCGACAGTCAAGACTCCACTCTCTCCGGTGTTGGTATTGGCCAATTGTCAAGAGCGTTGATCAAAAAATACACCCAAGTGTTAGTGCCCACTCTCTCTTCCCTCAATGCTGCTTGTTCTTGTCGGAGGCTAGCATGTGAGCACACCTGTGGCAACATTTACCTGGAATAATTCAGCTGCTAGAAAAAAATGGCCAAGAAGCTGGGGATGCAGGGAACAGTAAGAAAAGCAGGTACTTCAGTAAAGAAATTTAGTTTTGGAAAAAAAGGGGGATGACTGGTTGGGTTATGAGGGCACATGCATGTTTTGCCCTGTGTACCAGGAGCTAGCCTCTGACAACAGCAAGCTGTCCCTGATGCTATAAGGGCCTGTGTTTGTAATTCTAATGTTTTCAGAAGTGGCAGGTAAAACTTCTGAGTGGCAAGTGGACATTTTCATCTAACTGCCACAGTGACTGGTGGAGAAATATGTCACTTCAGACCCTGCTGGACTGTGATGAGCTAGGCCTATAAATACAATTCAATGTTTCAAAATTGGAGGGTTTTAAATTTTTTAAAATGTTTTTAAAATTCTGGCAAAAATTTTTAGTTGAGGTGTGTGTGTGTATGCGTGTGTTCTGTGTTCCATTTGCCAGAATGAGAAACTACAGTTGCTGGTGGATAAAGAGAAGAAGAAGATCAGGGGACTGGAGGATGAACACACACTGGAGCTGAATGAGTGGAGAGACAAACTGGCCTGCAGGAAAGAGGTGAGGGAAGGAGGGAGGGAGGGATGGCGGGTGGACAGAGAAAGAACGAGAGCAGAAGGACAGAAAATAGCGAGGGAGAGATATAGAGGTGTGTTACGCCCCAGACTCAGAGACCCAAACACAGACCAGGATAAGGCAAAAACGTTGTTTATTTCAGTTCAAGTCAAAAAGCCAGGTAATCAGAATTCAAACGAGACAAAATCAAAATCCAAAAGAATAATCAAAAACAGCCCAAAAGATCAAAACCAGGAAATCAGATATGCAAAGGTACAAGGGGGTAGGCATAGGCGTGGTAACAAAACGAAAGCAAAGGTCAAAAATCAAAAAAGGCAGAAAGGCAAACAAACAAAATCGGCAGGCAAAACTTTAAATCAAACAGAAGGGTGTCTCGGAATTCACGAATAACTCAGGCTTAGAAAGGCGTAGGCACTGGGAAATCGATCAACGTTCTGACAAAGGACAAGTGAGACTGAAGGGTATAAATAGATGGGGAATACTTAACTCAAGGGAAATCAGGTGCGAGTGGGAGGAGTAACAGGGAAGACTCACAAGTGCAGACAATGATCCAATGAGGGAAGCAATGATAGAATAATGAGGGAAACACGGAAGACACGGACTGGACTAAGCATGCAAACAAATAGACAAGACATGACCGGGAGTGTTGAAGACACGTGCATACGTTAAGAGAGTTAATGGATAGAGGACGTAAGATATCAATAAGGAGGAAGCGTAAGCTAGATAATTGAAAGATAGAAATGCAGGAAACGAGTGACAGCTAAGCATTAGTAGTTAGTGGATTAGTGACCTAAACTAAGCTGTTAGTAGTTGTTAGTGTTAATTAGTAATATAAACAAATAAGTGGAACAACTAGTTTAGTCAGGGGAAATACAGAGAGGACTGAAAACACCCGAAAGCTCCCGAAAACTGAGACGAAGACCGGGGAGTGACATAAATACGACTACGTGAACAGAAATTGGAATATAGAATGTAACAATGAACACGTAATCAAACACGAAAGTAATAACACTAATAAATAATAAACGTGAGTACAGAAAAATACACGAATACAATAATAAACAAATAATAATGAAAAATAATAAACAACAAGGAACAGAAATAACAAACGCAAACAGACAAGACTCAGAATCCTAACAGTACCCCCCCCCCCCCCCCCCTTAACGAACGCCTCTTGGCGTTCTACTGGGAACAACAGAGTTCAAACGTGACGCATTAAAGTCTCTGATGAGGGTGGGATCCAGAATAAAACGAGAGGGGCTCCAGCTCCTCTCCTCCGGACCATAACCCTCCCAGTCAACAAGGTACTGAAGGCCCCGCCCTCGGCGGCGAACATCCAGCAAACGGTGAACTGTGTAAGCTTCAGAACCGTCAATGAGACGGGGAGGTGGGGGGGGGTGTAGGAGCGGGACACAGGGGATGGGTAACCATGGGCTTAATCCGGGACACATGAAAAGTGGGGTGAATGCGTCGCATAGTGGACGGGAGCTTTAAGCGAACAGCAGTGGGACTAATGATTTTAATAATGGGGAAGGGACCAATAAAACAAGAGGCTAGCTTGCGAGAGTCTACTCGGAGGGGAATGTCTCTGGTGGAGAGCCAAACGCGTTGTCCCAGGCGGTAAGGCGGTGCTTTGGAGCACCCCGTCGGCCTGTTGCTTCATCCGGGCGCAGGCCCAACGTAAGTTGAGACGGGTGCATTGCCAAGTGCGCCGGCATCGACGCACAAAAGCGTCAGCCGAGGGAACTCTGTCGTGTCTTTTTTCTCTTAAAAGAATTCTCTCAGAGACAGGAGCTTGCCATTTTCGAACAAACTTTATTAATGATTAACAAAGCCGGGTGGGTTCATGAAGTCACACCCCTTTCAGTCCTTTTCCACAGGTTTTATACAGGTTAAACATGGGTCGTCACTCCTTTCTTAGAATTTCCGATGGCCAATCACCTGCTACATACATTAATACCTTCTTAATATATAAATGACCAACGCCTTTAGGCTATGAGCCACTATTGTCTCTTTAGCTTATATACTCAGATTTCTTTTGCTCATAGGTCAGTCATAAAAATGTCTACAGCATATGTATTAATGTGCACATCTGGTTGTCCTCTCGTCATCTCGTCATCATCCATTCCAGAGAGTTTTAGAGCCAAAACTCTCCCCCCACTCTTGACTAGGGAGGAGTAAAAGACTCACTACTCCGGCCACATTTTTTATTCAGTATGTGTGTAAGCATGCGCATTTATCATAGGCAGCCTTGCATTATGTAGTTACTATTAAAATAATTAAAAAAATTATATTGTGGTTATACAATAAACAATAAAAAACATAAAATTATACACAAGAATACAATTTTCGATTATACTATGTGTAGTGTAATTATATAATGAAAATCGGTCTTCTGGCTATCTTGAGGAGCTCCCTCGTAGTAGGTGGACCAACTAGCCGTCTCGGATGCTAGCCGGGCTAACCTGCTGTCCTCTTCTGCTCCTTATACAGTCTATTGTATTTATTTTATACCACCTCTTTCTCACTGTCTGTGCTGTTCTCGGATGAGGTATCTGGGTGTGGCTCTTGTGGGATCCAGTCTGGTACTGGATTCAGATCAGGCCAGCTTCATCATCACCCAGTCCACGCCTCATGTTGACAGCCTGGAGAACCACTCCTTCACCATTCACGTGGTACCTCATAACTGGATTCATTTGCTTAACAGGTGCCTGCACCAGGAAAGATCTCAGCAGAGGTATCACACAACAGAACATTAATCCCACTATAACAACTACTACTGTTATTACAATTCCTACTTTAGTGAACATGGCCCCCCAACTTCCCAACTTTAGCCTGGGTGCGTTAAGTTGGAGGACTGTTTGGTTCTGTGGTAGTGGGTATTACACTGCTCTCGGTCCTGGGACCCACTTGGGCCTGCACCTGGCTCATCTTCTATGCCTCTAGGTGGTGGACCAGTGATTGTCCCTGGAACCCGAGTACAATGATTCAAATGGTACCATGTGGTGCTTCTTTCTACCTGTACAGCTGTGGGCGTAGCCCTTACTACCTTGTACGGGCCTTCTCGTCTGGGCTCGTTCCACTTCCTTCGGAAGACCTTAAGGTACACTTGGTCCCCTGGAACTACAGGATCAGGGACCTCTGGCTCCGACTCAGGCTCTCGGCTCTTTTCCTGTAAATAAACAACTTTATGTATCGCAGTTAGTTGTCTCATATATGCTCTGAGTTCCATCTGGAGCTGTTCCAGAGGGGGGCCTTTGTAAGGCCCCCTCCACACAGGGACAGGCATGGGTCGACCCGTAAGCACTTCATGCGGTGTCAAATGCGTGATTCTGTTAGTTTGCATGCGATAACTCATCAAAGCAAGCGGTAATGCATCAATCCAGTTAAGTTTCGTGCTGACACAGATTTTGTTAATTTTGGCCTTGAGGGTACCGTTTATCCTCTCTACCATACCTTGTGACTGTGGGTGATAAACACATCCCAGTCTTTGTTTCATTCTTAATTGCTGTATTATTTGTTTCACAGTTTTTTGAATGAATGCTGATCCATTGTCTGAACTAATTTCAGTTGGTATGCCAAATCTAGGGATTATTTCTCTTGTCAGAAACTTAATCACTGTTGCTGCACCTTGTTCTGCTGATGGTACTGCCTCTACCCATCTACTGAACCGATCTATTACCACAAGCATGTATCTTTTGCCATTTACTTTTTTGAGCATGTCCACATAATCCTTAACAAGATGTCTAAACGGTCCTTCTGGGACCGGTATGTGCTCTATTGGTGTTGCTATGCATTTGCGTACATTATTTTGCGCACACACTTTGCATTTTGCCAACGCATCGTCTACCATAGTTTGTAAATAAGGAGACCAGTAACCTTGTTGTTTTATTTTTCTAATAACCTCCCCCCTTGCGCATCTGTTATTAGTAGGTTTAGCAACACTGTGGGCACTACAATGTCTCCTTTGTGGGATCTCCACAAACCTGTTGCATCTTTAGTGGCCCCTCTTGCTTGCCACATTGACCTCTCGTATGGTCCTGCTCGCTCCTGCATCCTGATTATGTCATCAGGCTGAGGTAATGGTTCTATCAGAACCATTGGTGCTAATACCGCCGTTGTGCAGTTTGAGGCCTTTTTTGCTGCCTCATCTGTGGCATTGCTGCCTTTTATCACAAAATCATTGCCTTTTTTGTGTGCTTGACACTTTATTATGGCTAAATATTATTTTTCGGCTGAAAAGTTTTAGAATTTGTTCAAAATGTTGGACAATCACGCTTATTATGGCCTGGCTGTTTACATCCCCAGCATACTCCAGGTGGTCCTTGGGGTCCTTGTGGACCCCTAGGCCCTCTCCGTGTTTGATTTTGATTTCTTCTATTATTTTGATTTAATTTTTCCACTGTTGGGGCTGTGTATACACATTTATTATTGGTGCAGTGGGTTGCTCTTGGCCCTGCGGCATAGGCAGCCATGATGGCCCCCTGGAAGAGACTACGGCTTCCGGCCTGGGCTCTGGCACTTCGGCTTTCATCATTGCTTTTTTGTCAATTCAGTGACGCCATTCTTCTAGCGCAAGTTTAACTGCCAGTAACTCGCGATTTCCAATGTCGTAGTTCTGTTCAGTGGGTGAGAGGCGGTGGGAGTAGAAGGCGCAGGGGTGGACCTTGTTGTCTTTTGGCGAGCGTTGGGAAAGTATTGCCCCCACCCCGATGTTAGATGCGTCGACTTCCACGATGAATTGGGCTTCGGGATTGGGGTGTATGAGGATGGGGGCGGAGGTGAAGCGCTGTTTGAGATCTTTGAATGCAATTTCTGCTTTATGGTTCCAGGAGAAATGGATCTTGGCTGAGGTTAGGGCGGTGAGTGGAGTGGCCAGGGTGCTGTAGTTCCTGATGAATCGGCGGTAAAAGTTAGCAAATCCTAAGAAGCGCTGAGTTCTTTGCGGGTGTCCGGCCGGGGCCATTCTGTCACAGCCTTGATCTTGAGGGGGTCCATTTGGAGACTCCCGGCCAAAATGATGTATCCCAAGAATGTGGTGGACTGGCAGTGGAATTCACACTTCTCAGCTTAATTAAGATATCGTCCAGGTATACAAAAACAGATTTGCCAAGCATGTCCCTGAGAACGTCATTGACCAACGCCTGGAAGACGGCTGGTGCGTTAGTCAAACCGAAGGGCATCACGAGATACTCGTAGTGCCCCGAGGGGGTGTTGAATGCGGTCTTCCACTCATCCCCCTCTCTGATGCGCACCAGGTGGTAGGCGTTGCGCAAGTCCAGCTTGGAGAAGATGGTGGCTCCTTGGAGCAGTTCAAAGGCAAAACTCGAAATCAAACGGAAGGGTGTCTCGGAATTCACAAATAACTCAGGCTTAGAAAGGCGTAGGCACTGGGAAATCGATCAACGTTCTGACAAAGGACAAGTGAGACTGAAGGGTATAAATAGATGGGGAACACTCAACTCAAGGGAAATCAGGTGCGAGTGGGAGGAGTAACAGGGAAGACTCACAGGTGCAGACAATGATCCAATGAGGGAAGCAATGATAGAATAATGAGGGAAACATGGAAGACTCGGACTGGACTAAGCATGCAAACGAATAGACAAGACATGACCGGGAGTGTTGAAGACACGTGCATACGTTAAGAGAGTTAGTGGATAGCGGACGTAAGATATCAATAAGGAGGAAGCGTAAAGTAGATAATTGAAAGATGGAAATGCAGGAAACGAGTGACAGCTAAGCATTAGTCGTTAGTGGATTAGTGAAAGACCTAAACTAAGCTGTTAGTAGTTGTTAGTGTTAATTAGTAATATAAACAAATAAGTGGAAAAACTAGTTTAGTCAGGGGAAATACAGAGAGGACCGAAAACACCCGAAAGCTCCCGAAAAGTGAGACGAAGACCGGGGAGTGACATAAATACGACTATGTGAACAGAAACTGGAATATAGAATGTAACAGTGAACACGTAATCAAACACGAAAGTAATAACACTAATAAATAATAAATGTGCATACAGAAAAATACATGAATACAATAATTAACAAATAATAATGAAAAATAATAAACAACAAGGAACAGAAATAACAAACGCAAACAGACAAGACTCAGAATCCTAACAGTACAGAACAACAGAGTTCAAACGTGACGCATTAAAGTCTCTGATGAGGGTGGGATCCAGAATAAAACGAGAGGGGATCCAGCTCCTCTCCTCCGGACCATAACCCTCCCAGGGTTACCCTCCCATAGATACCTATGTATCTGACTGTTTTTTATTATTTGTCAGCCTCATAATGGCTTCCTTGACTTTCATTGGCACAACTCTGGTCCTCGTGTTGACAAGCACCAATAACAGACTCCAAAGGCAATCAAAAGCATAGAATCAAGACTAGATACTGATACTCTCTTATATATGCACTAAGGAAGCAATTGAACACACCTGACTAATCAGATACACCTGTGAAGCAATTTGTCCCAAACATTATGTTGCCCTGAAATGGGGGGTTGTTATGTATAAAAAGGTCCTGTAATTTCTACATAGTGAAAACAAAATGTAAAAAAATACCTTTTAATAAAACCTGAGAATTTGCACTTTAACCACATGAGAATTGTTTGATTACAAAACTAAAGTTGTGGAGTACAGAGCCAAATCCAGAAAAAATATGTCTTTGTCCCATACATTATGGAGGGCACTGTATAAACTTATGTCTCTAGGTTCCGTTCAGGGCTAGGACAAACTGTGTGGGGATGAGCCGAGCTCAGGCTACACAAGACATTTGCTAGCTATGTGTACAACTATGTGAGCACACAGCACACACAGCTTGTAACGGCCTTGTGAACCACTTTGTTTTGAAAACACTAATTCGGGGCGAATCCCTGGTTTTAGAATGTAGAATTTGAGTGTATAAACACAGTGTATGGTGCTGGATTTCTCTCACAGCTCTTTCTATGATTGCCTACCAATAAGCATGACCATTAGGCCTACCTACTGCAGTACCTACTACTACCTACTCCACTCCACTTAGCCTATAATCACAGCACTACATCACTTTGAGGAAGAGAGGGAAGGAGTGAGGGATGAGAGGAAAAAAGGCAGGGGAGAAAGACAAAAGGAGAGAAAAGGAGGAAGAGCATAGGTGCAGACAATGGTAACGGATATGAGGATTGGGGAGTGCAAGCAAACAGGTTGCTTGATGAGGAAGAGGATTCCATCAAAAAGAGATAACAATGAGTTTCTTTGTGTACGTGTGCGCGCGCGTGTGTGTTTGCAGGTGTTAGAGGAAGACCTGGCTCGCAGACGCAGAGAGAAGGAGGGAGCACGCAGACGGGGCAGTGAGCCTGAATCCCAAAACACCAGCCGACGCCCACGATTCTTCCCCAACATGAGCTTCTCTTAGTCAGGCTTACTGTAACTCACACATACAAACACACACATGTTCAATTAATTCTTTCTCAAACTGAAGTTATGGTGCAGTGTGTGCTTCCTGGCAATAAAACCTGCACTTTCCTTTTAGCACAATGAGTTTTTTCATGAAACATTGTTGTAAATATTAATATTATATTGTTTGGGAAATAACGGTCATGGTGATAATAGCAGGTTTAACTAAATAAAGAAAGACCTACTCAATCTAGTCGCCTTGTTTGTGTCTGTATCGTGGATTTTTTACAACCTATTTTTTTTTTCAGATTTACCTTTCTCCCGACTGACTCTTCAATACAATATTAGCCACCTATATTTCCCCAGCAAAATGATGGACTAACTCTTCGTAGCCTATAGGATATCAAATTTAGAGAAGCACTTTTCGTTTAAATTGCCGTCGCATTTAGCAATAGCTAGCCTACTATGCAATGAAATTAAATGATAGGCGACGGCTATATTCGCTTCCTGATTACGTGATATGTTATGCAATTTGAAACTTCATAAAGCGCGCAAAAAATGGAGGCGTGGGGGCGCGGCATTGCTGGAAATTGTGTCTATGAAACTCCATGCGCCAGCCTTAGTTTTATAATTCAACACAGTCCAGTTCAAGCTCTCAATTGCGAATAGAGAAAGGGTTGTGTCACAGACGATCAAAGGCGCAGATCTTGCGGTGCATCCTTCTGAGGTAGGCTTGTTTTTAAAGCGCCGATACTCCCCGTTAGTACCGCTATTACGGTAATATAGCCTAGTATACTGCATTTAACGTGTGGAATCGCTTGCTTTTTTTCCTGGATGTGTGGGAGTACCGCATCCCTTGCAATCTTTTGTTCTTGCAGCACTGCATTTTATTTTATAAACCCCAATTCCAAAAAAGTTGGGACAATATGTAAAATGCACATAAAAGCAGAAAGCAGTGATTTGTAAATTCTCTTTTACACACATTTAATTGAAAACAGTACAAAGAAAAGATATTTATTCTTTTTGTAAATATTTATATATTTTTTATAAGATATTTAAATTTTTGTAAATATACGCTAATTCCGAATTTGATGCCTGCAACACGTTCCAAAAAAGTTGGGACAGGGGCAAAAAAAGACTGGGAAGTTCAAAAAACACCTGTTTGGAACATTCCACAGGTAAACATGTGATGTTATGACTGGGTATAAAAGGATATAAAAAGACTTTGAGATATATAAAAAGGTACTCTGAGAAGCGATACTATAACCTCTCTGCATTTGAATGGATCTCTATGGGAATTGGGGGGTGGGAGTAGATTAAGCTGTAAATTACAAGGGAATAGTATGAAACCCATGGGTGGCTAAATGGCTGTAAATCATCAAGTGTCGGCGGTGTCAAACGAGCCTCAAACCATCACTTTGCTGTCAGATATGCAGTAGATATGAATGGAACTCTTTAAGAGTTGTTTCTCCTGACAAATTTTCCTATTGAACTCTATGGAAAAATAAGTCAGGAGAAGAAACCCTTCAAGTTATCCATCCATATCTACTGTATTTCTGGCAGCAGAGTGATAGTTTAAGGCTTGTTAGTTCCCGCAGGTAAGGGAGGAGACAAGACAAGGAACACACACACACCACAGCTACAGACCGGCTCACTGTTACATACCAAAGAGTAGAAGCACAAACGCCTGGTTTTACAACAAGAAACCCAAACAAGGCGAAAGGGAACAAAGAACTACTACCCTATACTTCTACGAGCTAAGTAACTAAAAAACGAGCCGGAAATAACAAACGCCCTGTCTCGGAAACGAGACTCATAAGAATAGGCGAGTAGCATAAAAGGTACACATCAAACACACAACCAACAAACACTGAAAACTAATACTCATTAGTATAGGAGGAGGCGAAGGAACAGATATAACGTTCCGTGGCTACTTCCATAAGCTAGCAGTCACATGCAGAACATAAAGGGGTAAACGCCCGATCTCCCAGGAGGGAGAAACATTTTACAGGCGAGCCGACGGAGCACCGCAGTCCCATAACTTTACTAGCAGAATGACTAGCTTAAATAGAAAATAAACGCCCTAGCCTCTCAGTAAGGGAAAATGAAACGAGGTGAAGGAACCGATAACAAATGTTCCAAGGCTTATATAGAGGCTCGCAGTCACACGCAAACATGTCCACAACATCGCCCAATCCTCCCCACAGGAAGACATGCACCGACAGACGAAACAGAACTACAGTTCCGAACAAAATCGTCAAACTCCATATATGGATAAAGGTACAAGACATGCATCGACAGACGAAACAGAACTAAAGTTCCGAACAAAATCGTCAAACTCCATATACGGATAAAGGCACACAGGGGCGAGAGGACAGCTGCACCGGAATTATCGGTTATCTGACTAACGCAAGCTCAATAGAAAATACTAGCCTGCCTCTAAGAATAAATAGAGCCAGTATGATAAAGTCAGTATGATAAAACACCCTGTCTCTTAATAAACAAACTCCTCTTGCTATCACGAAAGACAGCAGATAGAGAGAGGAGAAAGAGACAGAAAATGGCAAACGATCTAGGCAAAACGACAAACAAAGGACAGACCAGAAAGCGGCGACTGAAATGAGCACACAAAACAGGAATATAACCTGAAAGCTCAAAGCACAAAGCCAAGTCCCGCAAAACTCCAACAAAGCACAACAGAGCAAAACGGTCTCCTTGAAACACTAGATCAATCATACGACTAAAACTTTAAAAGGGCAAAAATAAACCGCACACAAAACAGCACAAATAATGCCATACAACACACCACAGCACAAACAACAAACAATCAATATCGAAGCCCAGAACAAAAGGAACATGGGCTTAAATAGCTCACCCGCAACCATGTGCAGCTGTGCAACGTTGATGAGAACTTCTTCGTGAGAAGAAGGAAAGGAGCCAGAACTCCACCAACGAAGCAGCGCCCACTTGTGGCGACCGAGGAACACGACCGCAAGGGAAAAAGGTCACAAACCATGACACATGTCATGAATAATAAAAGTCAAATTGTAACGTTCCGTTCCCTTCCTGTCCTTTTTCCGTGTTTTCCCTTTTTCCTTCCGTGTCATGTTGGATCCCCTTGTCTGTGTTTTCCCCTCTGCTACAGACTGGGCGTTTCCCCTCTGTCTCGTTCGTTTGGTTTCCCACTTTAGTTTCCGCCTATCGCTTTCCCCCCTCGTTGCATGCATTCCTCACCTTTGTGTTTAGCAATCACTCCCGGTTACTTTCCGCACCTGTGCCTTATTTATTCCAATTTCACTGCCCTATTTAAACCCCCGTCTGGTTGCTAGTCGGCGCCAGTTCGTTAACTTACCTCGTTCGTTGTATGGTCTCCTCGTTTCTGGTCCCGTGTTTCTGATCGCTTGGTTGTGGGTTTATTCCTTACAGCTTTCAGTATACCTGTCCTGCAGTTTGGTAGTTATCCACCCCTGACGTTTTGCTGTTTGCATGCCTCTAACCTGTCTCCTTCTAACCACCAGCTGTCCCAGCTTCTACCCGTCTGTAGCAGTGTCATTTCCCTGTGTGTGTTACGGTACCTCCAACTCCAGCTCGAGCTATGTCCGCAGTTGGGTTTAAAGCCTAGCAATTCTGCAGTTGTTCCTGTCCGGCCGTAGCTACCTCCTGTGCTGCGGTTACGGTTCCAGGTTCCTCAGGAATCCAGCCTGCTCCAACCGGACCTACCTGAGCTCTGCCACACAGCTCAGCCCAGCCGAGTTCTGCCGGCTACCTACCATTGTATTCGGTCTAACACCCGTGAAACCTCCCGGTCCAGCTCCGGTCTAGTTTCATTCTAACTCTCCCTCTGTTTTCTGTCCAGTTCCCGAGTGGACCTTCTGGTCCAGTTCCAGTCCAGTCCCGGGGTGAAGTTCTCCACCCGTAAAAGTCCAGTTTCGGCTTGGAACAAAATTGCCGTTCCAGTAATCCAGTTCATGAGTGGACCTCCCGGTCCAGTTCCAGTCCAGTCCCGGTGTGAAGTTCACCGCCTGTAAAAGTCCAGTTTCGGCTTGGAACAAAATTGCCGTTCCAGTAATCCAGTTCATGAGTGGACCTCCCGGTCCAGTTCCAGTCCAGTCCCGGTGTGAAGTTCACCGCCTGTAAAAGTCCAGTTCCGGCTTGGAACAAGTTTGCCGTTCCAGTAATCCGTTTCCTGAGTGGACCTCCCGGTCCAGTTCCAGTCCAGTCCTGGTGTGAAGTTCACCGCCTGTAAAAGTCCAGTTCCGGCTTGGAACAAGTTTGCCGTTCCAGTAATCCAGTTCCTGAGTGGACCTCCCGGTCCAGTTCCAGTCCAGTCCCGGTGTGAAGTACACCGCCAGTGAAAGCCCAGTTCCGGCTTGGAACACGCTCCTGGTTTTCAAGTCCAGCTCCGGCTTGGAGCAGTCCGTATCGGACTTCCTGTGTGATACTGTGTTTTTCCTTTCTGTACAGCTTTGGGACTACCCCAACGCTTAAATAAATATTCTATTCTTTGAATCTGCCTCCTGGTCGTTGCACTTGGGTTCGTCCCGTATCTGGATCGTAACACAAATATTCACATTGTGCTATATTGCAAACAATTACAAAAAGAGAGGTAAAAATGTTTTGATCAAACTGATCAAATTAAACAAATTAAAGACTGAGGTGAATCAATAGGCTCCTAATTGGTGAAATTGTGGACACATTGGCAACTAAAACTAGAGACTTGGTAAATAATGAACAATTCAAAAGACAAAGCAAATGATAATGAGCCAAACCTGCATTGTGTTAAGTTTAAGGAAATATTAAGGAATTTAAAACACAAGTGTTCAACTACTGAATTAGGAGCCTATTGTCATGGTTTTCAACCCTGTTTCCCTCTTGGTTTTCTGCATTGGACTGCGAGCCTTTTTATTTCGCCATGGAACGTTAAATCTCTGTTCCTGTTCGCCTCGTTACATTTCCCCTTATTGAGAGGCAGGGCTTGTATTTGTGTTTGTGTTAGTCATATAGCCGATAGTTTCGGGGCAGCTGTCCATTCGTCTTTTGTGCTTTTTCTCCGGGTATGGAGATTTGGGCGATTCTGTTCAGAACTGTAGTTCTGTTCGCCTCTCGGTGCACGTCGTCTCATGTGGAGACCGGACGATGTTGTGGACATGTTTGCGTGTTACTGCGAGCCTCAAACTATGCCTTGGAACATTAATTACCTGTTCCTTTGCCTCGTTTCATCTCCTGTCTGAGAGGTTAGGGCGTGGCTATGTTTTAAGCTTGGTCATTTTTGCTGGTAAGGTTATGGGACTGTCGGCTCGCCTGTAAAATGTTTCTTCCCCCTGGGAGATCGGGCGTTTACCCTCCTTTAGGTTCCGCACATGACTGTTAGTTCTAGCTTATGGAAATAGCCACGTAACATTATATCTGTTCTTTCGCCTCTCTTATTAAATTATATCTTTCTTCATTTGTTGACTATTTATTTGTGCCTTTTCGCTACTCGCCCGTTTATTGTGTCTCGTTGCCGAGACAGGGCGCGTTTTATGTCTGGCTGTTCAGATCCCTGTCATTGCGCTCTACTTAGCGTTTGACAGTTAGCCGGTTAGTAGCGTCTTAGTGTGTTTGTTGTTCCTTGTCTTGTCTCCTCCCTTATCTGCGGGTATCCCGCCTTAGTGGCCTAAGGGCTTAATGATTCCCCTTGCTGCGTTTGGCTCCTCCTTCCTCATATGTCACGCCCCATTACACCTATTGATTCACCTCAGTCTTTAAATTGATCAAAATGTTACCTTGTATTATTGTTTGCAAGATAGCACTGTAAGCACAGTGTGAACATGGCATAGTCTTCATGGTATGCATAACTATTTCTGACATAATTTGTCTTAAGAGGGTAAATAATCCCTCTAAACATGAAAAACACCTAATTAAGAAAAATTAACAGCTTGTTAAAATTTTGGGATTGCAATTGTGGTTGGAACGGAAACCAGCATACACAGGGGACCCCCAGGACCGAGTTTGAGAACCACAGAGTTTAAAATGTTATAAACTTATCTTATCCACTAATGTACTGATTAGCCTACCATGGCTTTAGATTTATATGAAAGCATCTCAAATCTCGCCTAGTGCTTTGAGAAAAAAAAAAAAAAAACTTCTCCAAAATGTTCATAAATAAAACATTTTATTTTAGAAAATGCCCTGGGTGAGGTTGTGTAGAAATGCAGGAAATGCATTTTTTTTTTTTAAAAGGCTCAAATTTTTCTGAGGGAGGACCCCCAGACCCCACGATACTTCGTATTGCTTTGCTCATGGGAATGGTTGAAGACCTCGGTCCAATAGTCATGGTTCGCTACTGTTGGATGCTATATTATTAGTGTCCCCCTCCATTATCATCACAAAGAACATTTACTGTTTGTGGGTCCCCCCCCAATGTTCAAATGAAACCTACGCCCCTGCCTGTAGTTGTCCTTGACTGTACTGTATGTACTTAGGCCTCGAGAGCCCTTCTGGTGCTCACAGACACAAAGAAACCTCCCGGCAGGGTACGTTTTGTGAGTGCACGAAAAACGTTTTATTGGAATTAAAAATTTTTTATATATGTATATATATATATATATATATAAGTGCTTCACCTCCGCTGCTACAACTCCATCCTAGGGGAAACACAGTACCAGAGATTATTTTTCTGATTATAATTATAATTAAAAGTGTTTGCAGTAAGATACATTGTCTGCAGAGTACCGTAGACTTTTTAAAGTGACTAACCATGAATCATATATGTTTAGGGAATTGGAGGTTTATAAATGCGATGTCTTAAAGGATTGCAGCTTATAGTAGGCTATCGTCAATTCTTAATGTATTATCGTAAATTCTTAATTTTCCTAGTAGTTAATTTTATGGTGACATTGTGTTCTGTGTGAACAGGATAAACTGAACAAAGCTGAAGTGAAGAAATGAATGAAGACATAATAAAGAAATGTTGGCCAAGGCGAGCGTTGAAGGTTCGGTTTCCAGAGTCAGACATGACCGCAGCGGAAGAGGACAGCAGGCTCCAGACAGACAAATTTTTTTGTCGCCATTTGTGTGAGATTAAAACATGTAGCCAATGGCACAGTTATTTATAGAATTTATTTTTTACATTAATGAAAGAACACGATGTTAACCAGATAATATTCTGCGTTGAAACTTTTTTCTTTGCTTGACAAATGGCCATGGGATGCCTGTTCCCATAACGTTAGCTAGCCCATTGCATTACTGTCGTGGTGTCCAGTGACTGAATTGTTTAACTAACAGGCTACAAGTGAACAGTTAATATTGTAAACGTGTCTTTGCCTTTGCAATAAAAAAAACTTTCTTGCATGAGAAAACCAGAACATGTGCACAGTGTTTGAGTCCAAAATGAAATTGCACTTTAATATCAACCGGGCGAGGTACGAACCCACATCTCTCGCAATACTAAGGCTTGACGCTAACTATCTTAGCCAGAAAGAAAACTATAGATACTATTAAGAAAGTAGCTTACCAGAGATTATTCCTCTTCTTCTTCTTATTATTATTATAATTAAAAGTGTTTGCAGTAAGCTACATTGTCTGCAGAGTAGCGTAGACTAGAGCAATGTTCGGAGACTATAGTAATTTTTTTAAAGTGACTAACCATGAATCAGATATATTTGGGGAATTGGAGGTTTATAAATCCGATGTCTTAAGGGATTGCAGCTTATAGTAGGCTATCGTCGATTCTTAATGTATTATCATAAATTCTTAATTTTCCTAGTAGTTCATTTTATGGTGACGTTGTGTTATGTGCAAAAAGGATAAAGTGAACAGAGCTGAAGTGAAGAAATTAATGAATAAAGAAATGTTGGCCGAGGCAATTAATTGGATAACATCGCGACGGAGGCAGGCAGTTTAGCAGGAAAAATAGGAAGAAGAAGGAGAAAAATGGCAAAATAACCCAGGTTTGGGGCTTTATTGTGTGGATGTGTGAAGATGTCTGAATGCTGTGTGGTTACATGAGGTCAGAACATACAGAAGTTAATGTTTTTAACGGCTGAGAGTCTATGGTAATTGTGGTTACTTCTGTAGGAAACCCTGAAAAGTGCCAAACTCTCGGTGCTGTATAGGTATGGGGCATGCCCCGCCAAGCCGTAACTTGGCGGATGGCATACCTGCCATCCCAACAGTAAGCAAGGGAAAAAGGGCAAATGCTCATTTGTCCAACGTTTTAAAAAAAATATTATTGTTTCTATACGTGAACATGATTTTCTTAGCATGTATAAACGGTGCATTTTACAGTCTGTGGCTGTAGCCAGAGGAGGGTCGTAAGTGCTTTGGGCTATTAATAGCGCCCTCCTAATTTATTGCACTGCAGTGTAACTGGAGAAGCTGAGGTTTTCGCAAGAGGCTACCCTTTTAAAAAATACTGCGTCAAAATTTACGGGTTTTTCTTAAAGTTGCAGTTTATCATTTCAGACGAACATGAATACTGTAATTGAGATGAATACGTCTCAACCACTAGGGGTGAAGTTTATAGAGTTAAGTGTTTTACAAAAAGTGCGAATTAGCAGAAAATACAATATGGCTGACTTTATGGTTACTTGAGGCAAATTTGTTAGTTTTTTAGTGGTGGTGTGTGCATTAATAATGTTTAGCTATTATAACTATACATGATCATGACCTGTGTATTCTGCAGATTTCCTATCATTGTCACAGTTTCGGCTGAACATACCGATCCATTCAAAGTGTAATTGCCTCGCTAGTTATTTAGCTATAGCCTAGGTGGCTATTTTAGTTACAATGTCAACTACGTATGGTGGATATCAAGATTGACCTAACGTTAAAGGTTCGGTTCACTTTTTTTGAAATGTTATTACTGTTATTCAAATATAAATAAAGGAAGACAGAACAATGTTTTCTAACTGAACCCTAAATCACAATTAAGAGTGACCTAAACCAGGGCCCCTCTGTGGGCCCCAGGACCGGTTTGGGAGCCCCTGATCTAAACAATGTACAAAGGCAATGTCTTAAAAACTTTCATTTTGGCTACTTGTGGGACGCCCCACAGACAACACGGCTGACGTCGCCTGACGTTAGCTGGGATGTTCATAAACAACACAAGCTATTAAATGCAGCCTCTACCTGATAACTTTTAACTAACGTTACTACCTGATATATAGGCAATTAACTTAGCAATGAATGTGAAGTAGAAAAAACCTTGTCTTGACAAAGTTGCATAGTTAAAGGGTAAGTATCCTACACTCTAGATCACTTTTTTTCCCGCTGTAAATGTGTTTGTATGTCTACCTTATAATTAAACTTATTCATGCATTCCGTTATTTAAAAAATTCTGAAATAATATGTATATCATAAGAAACTGGTAAAAAATTGTCTTTGTGCTGCCCCTAATGGTTGAAATTTCCTTTCTGCTCCCCACACTGCCCCCGCCCCAATTGTGATGTCAGAGTACCTCTTTGGAGGTATCTCTACGTCATATGGATTATTGTTGTACAGCCGGCACCTGATTGGTTAGACCCACTACATTACTTTAGTTTCGGTTCCACGTTTTTAAACCAGAACAACATGGCATCCTGTTCAACTCTTATTCCACCTAAATAGTCCTCTAAAATATGTTTCTGAAAATATGTGAAGCCATGCAGTTGCTGAATCTTGATTCATATTCATATTTGATGTGCAACGTCTAGTTTGACAGTTTTATCCGAGTTATATGAAATCATTTGTACAATGTACGTTCATTTATGCAAATGACAATGGACACTGCTCCTCCGCCCCCACCCTCTCCCTCACTCACCCCACAAAGTATTTTTAAAATCCGTAGGCGGAGACAGTGGGTGTACTTACTCTTTAAGTTAACGGTACTGTAACTTTGTTCAGACCACAACTCCATCTCTTGCCCCGCCCTGTTATTTCTCCTCATTCTTGCCTGTTCCCGGGCCCTCAGACGTCTAGCCAAATTTTAAGGCTGCGGTCCATAGCAAACGTTGGAAAGTGGATGTTCCAGCTCATCGGCCTCGACGATGTCGACATTGCGATCCATCTTGATGCTAATTTTGCTTAGTATACTATTCACTGATTCTCACTCTTTTCCCCCTACCCAATCTTACGTCACCGTTCGATTTCCCATATTATTCAGATTTGAGTTGCATGACCAATTTTGTTACAAAGATAAGCACAGGCTAGATGTAGCCTAATAAGTGTAGCCTATAACGTTATATTTTTTAATTATTTTAAATCCCATTGCTACATCAATTTCCCACATACTAATTCACTGGGGATGGCAACCTAAAAGATGTCCTTATATTGTAGGCTATGTTAGTGTTGCAGCCATAGCTACAATATAATCTGCCTGCCATGTTAGCTAGCAAATTAATTTAAAAACCTTCATGATTTTAACTAGTCTAAACATTACTTACCAAAGTTAACGTTATCTGTCCACTTATCCATCATGATTGCTAACATTACTGTTGCCACTTAGGCCTACTAGGCCAACTGTTTTTTATTATTATTTTCAAATATATATACAGTACCATTCAAACGTTTGGACACACCTACTCATGGAAGGTTTTTTTCTGTTATTTTTACTGTTTTCCACATTTTAGAAACAAGCCTTAAACTATCACTCTGCTGCCAGAAATACAGTAGATATGGATGGATAACTTGAAGGGTTTCTTCTCCTGACTTATTAGAGTTCAATAGGAAAATTTGTCAGGAGAAACAACCCTTCAAGTGATCCATCCATATCTACTGCATATCTGGCAGCAGAGTGATGGTTTGAGGCTCGTTTGATACCTCAGACCCTTGTTGACCTACAGCCATTTAGCCAACCATGGGTTCCATACTATTCCCGTGTAATGTACAGCTTAATCTAGTCCCACACCCCAATTCCCATAGAGATCCATTCAAATGCAGAGCGGTTATAGTATTGCTTCTAAGAGTACCTGGAAATAAGATATCAAGAGTCTTTTGATATCCTTTTATACAGAATCATGATGGCATCACCTGTTTACCTGTGGCATACCTGTTTACCACAGGAGTTGTTTGAGAGAATGGCAAGAATGTGCAAAGCCGTTATCAAGGCAAAGGGTGGCTACTTTGAAGAATCTAAAATATAAGACTTTTTTTTATTTGTTTAACACTTTTTTGGTTTTTGCATAATTTAATTTGTGTTATCTCATAGGTTTGATGTCTTTACTGTTCCAAAATGTGGAAAACAGTAAAAATAACGGAAAAAAGCCTTATATGAGTAGATGTGTCCAAACCTTTGACTGGTACTGTATATATTTATATTAAGTCTGGCCAGGGAACCCCTACAGTAGGCTACCTTCAAGGACCCCCAGGGGTCCACAGACCTCCTGTTAAAAAACCCAGTTTATACTGTATATGAGCACTCGTGGAATGTGTCTCGGCCAATCAAAATGCACATTCAGAACTAACTGTGGTATAAATAAAATATATAAATATATAAATGAGTAAGAATATTTATTATTTCTATTGACTGAGTCTCTCCACCCCATGCAAAGCCATGAGGCCTCCATCCATCCTGGTCCTGTTCTCCCTGTCCATCCTGCTGCTGCGGGAACATTCGGCATGGGCCAAACGCTCCAGTAAAGGGTCTACCACAAGTGGATGGGCCTTCGGCAAAGGAGGGGGCTCCCCATTCTCTCAATTCCCAGTGCAAGGCATGGGGAATTCCCCCAACGTGAAGTCCAAGGGCTTCGCCAAGAAGGCAGCACTGGCAGTGGGCGTTGGGGTGGCGAAGAGAGTGGCGGTGGACTATGGGCTGGGCCGTTTCCCACGCCCAAACTTCTCCTTCCGCAGCCCCCAGGAGGAGTACTACTATAACCGCTACATGTACCAGCGCTATGGCTTACGCTCTACTGACGAGAATGACTTTAGCCACGACTACCGCTACACGCAGCCAGGACAGTCCTACGACAGGTACATGGAGAGTTGCCTGAAGAGGACTGACCTGCTGCGGGGCCAGGAGGGCGGAGACGGGGCGGGGCTGCAGGGAGAGGATCCCAGTGCAGTGGCTAACGGAAGCGAGGCTGGAGCCTCTGCCCTGTTGCTGGGCAACGGCACCGTCAACGCGACATCGGACCTGGAAACGATGAATGGCACAGAGCGGAATTCCACCCCACCCCCAGAGATCCACAAAGCCCTGCCTGTCAGTCCTCCTGGTGGAGAGAAGGAGTTGGGGGAGGGAGAGAAGGAAGACACAGTGAACCTCATGGAGATTGGGTACCCAGAGCTGATTGAGCAGATGAAGGTGCGGAGGTGTGTGGAGCTCTACATGGTCTACTCTCATCACTACCTGGAGAAGCAGACCGGAGAGCACCTTCCCCAGGGACCTCCCCCAGCACCTTCCCCTTCCCCGGCAACTGCACCTCAGCAGTGCCCCCTCTGCCAGGGAGTGTTAGATCTGCTCACCAGCGCCCTCACGTTCCTGAGCAGCAGTGTCCTTCTGCAGTGAGAGTCACACATACACATACATACACACATGCTAATGCACTCATGAACCCACACACACCCAAGTACATGCACACATTTGAATTATTTATTTAGGTCCATGTTTATAAAATACATTATAAGGGCCCAAATATATTTCAGTTGCTATTTCATGTCATTCGCTTGTGTAGCAGTACAACAGATGTAATAGATGTACCAATATAGATAGGCTAACACAGAGAGTTATGGATACTAAAAACATCTCCATATACCATGACTGCCAATTGTCAGGGAAGCGAGGATTAAGTAAAAAATATGTTTTTTTCTGAATCCAGCAGTTCCAGCACTCAATGCCCTTGTTAAAATGTCCAGCACTCAGAATACTGAATACAAGCGGTAATTATATTTCATTTAATAATTATTATAAAAAATTACAATCATCAATTAACTCTATAAACTTTTCCCCTAGTGGTTGAGACGTATCCGTCTCAATTGCAGTATTCATGTTTGCCTGAAATTCTAAACTACAGCTTTAAGAAAACCCTGTAAATTTTGATGCAGGATTGTTTAAATGGGTAGCCACTTGCGAAACCCTCAGCTACTCCAGTTACACTGTAGGGCAATAAAATAGAAGGATGCTATTAATAGCCCAAAGCACTTACACCCTCCTCTTGCCACAGCCACAGACTGTAACGTGCATAAAATTCACCTAAATGTAGAAACGTATAGAAACAATAATATTTTTTAAAAACGTTGTAAAAATGAGCATTCGCCATTTTCCCTTGCTTACTGTACTATATACAGTACCTGATGCACTTTCGGTTTAGAAGACACCTAATTTAAATATGTTTAGGAAACCAAGTACTTACCAGTATATTCAGCTACAGCTTTTTTTTGATTAACCCTGAAAAGATTATCGCCAAAGTCCCGTACAGTCGACATTTCCACAGCGACCACCTATCGCACTTAGGTGAACTACATTGCTGTTGTGTAAAAACAGCGCTTTTGTACGTTTTAAAAAAAACGTATTTAAATACATTAGGCTTATACAAATACATTACCTTATGTTATGGTTATTATGTATATACTGTATGTGACTATTCTGAAATAAATGTATTCTGTTGCAAATTTCTGAATGATACAGCTTCTTCTTCAATTCAAACTTTAAACCATGGATGTGCAGGGAATATTTTTTGAGATATTGCCATTTAAATAAAACTGGTAGAAACTAGGTGGAAGTTGCCTTGGGAGGGCCAAGGTAAATACAGTTAAATCGCCAAATTCATTGATAGGTAAGTCAAACAGTAACCTGGTGGATCAACTAACAAGTCAAAGCAAAGTCTAAATCAGGTCTTAAGATTAAGTAGTTTTATTACAGGAAAACAGTCAATTGGAATAATGAATTTGAATCATACATTCATTGATGAACATAGGCTCACTGCTTATAATTTACAAAAAGAAAGAAGACCTTTAAACATTAAATTAAAATTATTAGAAAAGAGAGAGACCGATAAGCCAGAAATGACCTTCCTCCAGCACAAAAGAAACAAAGTTGTAAGAACTCCAAGGATCAAGGAAAAACTTGTCTCTGTCTGTAGACTCCACTGTGCAACATGACACTCACAGAACTTTCACGGCTCCAAAAACTCCACAGCCCCAACTCAAACTCAGCACCACTACGAACTGAAAAACGAACTCCAACTCCCAACTCTAACTGAATAACTCTTTCCTTCGGCCTCCCCCTACGGATAAGGTGTGAAGGGGGGGGGGGGCATCCTTTAAGGCAAGACTGGCTCATCTGAAAGCATAAATTTTAATTAAGAAATAAACTGTCTCATGTTGTTCATATCCCCATGATATTATTATTAAAAGATCCAGGGTTTTAACATATTTCTGATGACACTAACCAACCCGGGGTCAGAACAAACAACTCAGATCAATAACTGAGAACCTCTACAAAAGAGACATTTTGCTCCTGCTTTTAACAACGGAAGTTGAATTGTTGAATTGTTGTACAATCATTAGATTTGGGCAAAATATTACCGTCCATGTGACAATATCAGTGGAACCACCTCTGGTATTAAATAGAATCTGGAGGTACAAAGGTAAATTACAAACGGGCAGGCCCCTCACAACCATTATCTGCATAGACATTTAGACTTTCAATTGATTATTTATATTAAATGTCACCGATTGGCATTGAACATAAAATCAAAAGGGAAAGCTTGGTTCAGTCTCTTCCTTCTCCAGTGTCAGGGTATCTGGACTGGCAAGGGAAAAGTGGTTCCCCAGACTTTATTGGATAACATGCAGTGCTTTTTCCCCTCAATGTTGCAATTGCGTGAGTGAAAGGAAGCCTACTCCCAACAGTGTCCCTACTAATTCTGCACAGCATGCAGGAGCTGGCAGTTTTACCTCCTAGAACACCAGTGTGGTTATTAGCAGTCCTTTGGTAGCGGAGGGTCACAGCTTTCAGCAAACCGGGTTGACAGAAGGCATGTCCTCTTGCTTCTTCTGCATGTGGATCCCCATCAGCCACGCCAATCCCATCCTTGTCCCGGGGTCTATGCCAGTAATGGCATCTCCTCCCTCTCTGGGCAGATTAGCTGGTTGTCCGTGGTGGATATTCCTTCCATCACTGTGCCAACACTTTGGATGTCGGAAAGGGGCTCTCATGCTTTCCCTGCATGACGTGCATGTGTGAAGTTTGGGGGTGTGAGGAACCTTGTGGGGGGAAGCGGTGTGGGAAGCTCCAACTGGCCTTTGTTTATCTTGCCTTGGAGGGCTAGATAAAGTTCTGGAGGGGAGAGTGGTGGCCACAGGGGTCATAAAACGGCCGGGAGTTGTCTTCCTGGTCCGTTTCCCCCGAGGTCCCTTTGAAGCTCTGATAGGGCAGCGATGCTTTTGCAGCGAGGCTCTTCTCCATCACCAGAACTGTGGAAGTGGGAAAGTCCACGGAGCACACCCCTTCTGCCTGCGCAGCTGACAGAGGTTCCCTAGATTCAGCCGGGGGGGAAGTGAAGTCCACAAGAGGTGCTGTGGAGTCCTCAGCCTGGTTGCACTGGTCAGTGGGGGCTGACTGCACCAGCTGGGGTGCAGAGACCTCGCCACCTGGCACGGCTGATGGGCCAATGGAAGCTGGTTCTGGGTCCAGTGGTATACAGGTCCTCTCCCGGGGTGGGGGAGAGGGGTTTGCAGGAACGGATTCCAACTCCTGCGGTGTCACATCCTCTGTGGTGGCTGGTGGGACACAACCCACAGAGCTGTTTCCCCCAGATTCTACAAGGGGAGAAGGGGAGCTCACCAGGGGTGGAGCTGCATTGTCTGTGGAGGTGACAAAACCCACCTTACGGTTTACCGCAGTTTAACTAATAGTATGACTTATTATGCTAAAGGACACCTATCTCGTGGGACCTCCAAAATGTCAGGGAAGCAAGGATTAAGTAAAAATAAGTTTATATTCAGTCTAAGAGATCTACAGTGTGCTGCTAATAAGCAATTTTGAGCAAATTAGTCTAGTTTAGCCAAAATGTTTTCCATTGTGTGCTTAGTTGTTCTCCCCGCAATCCGTGTTCCCTTTCCCCAAAACCCCTTGGTTGCGATCTCGGTGGTTGGAATTCATCCATTTTGAGGAATCGGTATTGCTGACAGTTCATGGTTGTGTGATAAGAATTTTACCGGGGACAGCTTCATGAATTTCTCAGAACACAAGATGGGCTTCGCGACACATCTGTCACTAAAGGATACGGCCACCCCAGCCATTTGCACTTTTGGACATCGCTCATCACTTAAAGTAAGTAGCTAGCTGACTTTTACCTATAGGTCAGTTTTATATTATTTATAGTTTTGGAAAATGGCCCAAATAATTTTCGTGGCTAAATCTAACGTTAACCTGATGAGCTGATTTACACTAAATTTGTTTGCTAGTCTAGCAAGTAAGAGTCGTTAGATAAATTACTGAGGCAACTATTTATGGTGAGACAACTAGGTAGGTTATTATACTGAGGCAACTACAGAGGTATCAACCTCTGGAGAGAGCTGCCCTATCATAACCTTATACGCCCGCATACCTTTGAAAAGGTGAAAAAAACGTATTTTATACGGGCAAACCGTATGGGTTGACACCTATGCAACTATATAAGGTGACAGATAAATTGTGCCTATACAATAGCAGGCCCGGTTCTGATTTAAAAATGTCCCTCTAAAATCAAGATATAAAAAGAGAAAACGATGGAAAAAACATAGTGGTCATAATTAGATACCCAGCCTATAGCGCTTCGTCAATTTTTTAGTTCTAAATCACACAAGGGGTGACAATGAGGGCCCAGATTTTGGCAAGCAAAGGCGTGAGGACGTTGTCTATTTCCACTGCTTCAAACGTTCAATTCAAATACATTACTCTGGAGAACATGTGGTTGTAAAAATATGAGGTGGCATGCCCCCCCTGGGAGAAAATTTTGTGAATTTGAACAGTTAAATGCATAAATCTGGTGTACTTTGAGAGGAAAATTAAGAGGCTAGATCCGTGAAGAATTGTGTGTTTTCGTAAACAATAGAATCATAAACCCATGCAGTTGTATTAACTTGTAAGACGCTTGATCCGACACTTGAGGCATCAAAGAAATTAAATAAAAGCTGTCTCGTTTGTTGTACTGGCTTATTTAAAGTGTTTGGAATCTAGTCCTTATCTTCACCCTAAAATCTAACTTTTCTGGTAAATTCATCTGTCCACTGATAATATGCAATACGGTATGAAAAAGAACAACATTTACAACATGCCAAACGTCTGGTATATACATGAGAGGTCTTGGATTGTTTGGGCAGCCGCACCCACTCTCAGTGTAGTAGCAAAGTACAGCTGATTCAAAGAGGTGCGTTTTGGATGTAGCAAGTACGATATCTAGACAATAACAAGAAAATATCAGAAAATACTCAGTGTTAAAGCAACTGACAAGAGTACTTTTCACTGAAAAATACATACATATTGTCCCAACTGGACTCATGTAAATTGATTAAATATTGGACCCATGTAAATTGTTTACATATTAACCCAATTGGATTAATGTAAATTGAGTACATACTGTCCCAATTAGACTCATGTAACCCTGATATAGTTGATTTAACACAAGGAATTGTGCTGTATGTGAGTGCTGTATTATTCTCAATATGCAAATGCTGGCATATTAATAGCACACTGCATTGAAACAGCCTATGCATTACCTACAATTAAAAAGTGACAAATGGAAAGAAAATAAAGAAGATGTGAGGCACCCGGATTCCATCCCGGGTTTTCCCATTGTCTCATAGTCCACCCCGTGTTTTCCCTCTCTCCCTCCTACTTGTGTCCTGCACTCCCCGCACCTGAATTGTGTTTTCCTCTCGTGTCCTCGTTACCCTTCTCCCACCTGTTGCTCGTTTTGTCCTTGTCATGTCTTGTATATAGTCTGCCCTGTCTCTTTGTTCAGGGCCGGACCGTCTTATGTTGCTCGTTTTGTGAGCTGGTTTTCCCGTTGTGCTCTTGTCTTGTTTTGTACCCCCCCGGTTATGTACTCTCGTGTCATGGACCGTCTCGGTCTTGTCTCGGTCTTGTTTTGTGTCGGTCTTGTTCCCTCCAGGCTTCCGCGTTCCTGTTCCCCCACGACTAGAGTGCCGTTGCGGGCCCCCGCGCTATCCGCGGGACCCCCGCACCCATTCCTGACCGGAAAGCTGGACCCCACGGCCTGGGTGACGTCCTGTTCCTGTTCCCCCATGGCCTGAGCGCCGTTCCTGACCCTTCCTAGTTACCGACCCCCCTCCTTAGTTACCGACACCCCTCCTTAGTTACCGACCCCCCTCCTTAGTTACCGACCCCCCTCCTTAGTTGCCGACCCCCTCCTTAGTTACCGACCCCCTCCTTAGTTCCTGCCACGCCTGTCTGTCTTGCCCCTGCCTGTGTTTCAATAAATGTTCTCCCTGGTGGAGTTTCCCCTTGAGCCGTCTCTGAGTCTTGCGTTTGGGTCCGGTCCCCCCTGCGGGAACCATAACAGAAGAACTGTATTGCAAGTCTGGCTGTTTGTTAACCATTAGTCAGGGAAAAGCAAATGCACGTGTCAGATGAATTCTGGAAAAGTATTTAAAATAAAGTAAAAAATTTAAAGGGGTAGCACTTTACATTAAGTTGCACGTATACCTGTGTAGTTAAATTATAACTAATTTGGTAACGAGGTTATTACTGAGTAACTGCATGTAGGTAACATGGAACAACAGCTAGCGGTATTCTTAATTACACAATCATTTTATGATTGTTACCCTTTCGGGTGTATTCTGTAAAAAACATACTTTTACTGACATGTACTTGTATCGCCAGCGACTATTTGTGTGCTATGTTCTGTAAAGATATACTTCATTAAATGCCTTCAACTGTTCATTTATTACACAGTATTATGTCTGTATGCATGAGATACATAAACCTACATACATGAATAGCCTAAGCTTGAATATTCATCATTATGCATTTTATCTTTGGATGAAAATGGACATTGGCCTCAAACTGCTAATCCCACCTCCTTAGTATTGCACAACTGCGTTATGTTTATTTTTCCACTGGGTGTTTCCACTGAGGCTATGCTGGAATATTCTTCACTATGTCAGGGCTGCCCAACCCTGTTCCTGGAGATCTACCGTCCTGTAGGTTTTCACTCCAACCTTAACAAAGCAAACCTCATTCAACAGCTAGAGATCTGATTGAGCTGCTAATTAGTAGAATCAGGTGTGCCAAATTAGGGGTGAAATGAAAACCTACAGGACAGTATATCTCCAGGAACAGGGTTGGGCAGCCCTGATCTATGTTATCTTTGCATGAAATGCAAATAATAACCTCCCCCCTTGCGCATATATTATTAGTAGGTTTAGCAACACTGTGGGCACTACAATGTCTCCTTTGTGGGATCTCCACAAACCTGTTGCATCTTTAGTGGCCCCTCTTGCTTGCCACATTGACCTCTCGTATGGTCCTGCTCGCTCCTGCATCCTGATTATGTCATCAGGCTGAGGTAATGGTTCTATCAGAACCATTGGTGCTAATACCGCAGTTGTGCAGTTTGAGGCCTTTTTTGCTGCCTCATCTGTGGCATTGTTGCCTTTTATCACAAAATCATTGCCTTTTTTGTGTGCTTGACACTTTATTATGGCTAATTTTTTTGGCTGAAAAGTTTTAGAATTTGTTCAAAATTGACAATCACGCTTATTATGACCTGACTGTTTACATCCCCAGCATACTCCAGGTGGTCCTTGGGGTCCTTGTGGACCCCTAGGCCCTCTCCGTGTTTGATTTTGATTTCTTCTATTATTTTGATTTTATTTTTCCACTGTTGGGGCTGTGTATACACATTTATTATTGGTACAGTGGGTTGCTCTTGGCCCTGTGGCATAGGCAGCCGTGATGGCCCCCTGGAAGAGACTACGGCTTCCGGCCTGGGCTCTGGCACTTCGGCTTTCATCATTGCTTTTTTGTCAATTCAGTGACGCCATTCTTCTAGCGCAAGTTTAACTGCCAGTAACTCGTGATTTCCAATGTCGTAGTTCTGTTCAGTGGGTGAGAGGCGGTGGGAGTAGAAGGCGCAGGGGTGGACCTTGTTGTCTTTTGGCGAGCGTTGGGAAAGTATTGCCCCCACCCCGATGTTAGATGCGTCGACTTCCACGATGAATTGGGCCTCGGGATTGGGGTGTATGAGGATGGGGGCGGAGGTGAAGCGCTGTTTGAGATCTTTGAATGCAATTTCTGCTTTATGGTTCCAGGAGAAATGGATCTTGGCTGAGGTTAGGGCGGTGAGTGGAGTGGCCAGGGTGCTGTAGTTCCTGATGAATCGGCGGTAAAAGTTAGCAAATCCTAAGAAGCGCTGAAGTTCTTTGCGGGTGTCCGGCCGGGGCCATTCTGTCACAGCCTTGATCTTGAGGGGGTCCATTTGGAGACTCCCGGCCAAAATGATGTATCCCAAGAATGTGGTGGACTGGCAGTGGAATTCACACTTCTCAGCTTAATTAAGATATCGTCCAGGTATACAAAAACAGATTTGCCAAGCATGTCCCTGAGAACGTGATTGACCAACGCCTGGAAGACGGCTGGTGCGTTAGTCAAACCGAAGGGCATCACGAGATACTCGTAGTGTCCCGAGGGGGTGTTGAATGCGGTCTTCCACTCATCCCCCTCTCTGATGCGCACCAGGTGGTAGGCGTTGCGCAAGTCCAGCTTGGAGACGATGGTGGCTCCTTGGAGCAGTTCAAAGGCAAAACTCGAAATCAAACGGAAGGGTGTCTCGGAATTCACAAATAACTCAGGCTTAGAAAGGCGTAGGCACTGGGAAATCGATCAACGTTCTGACAAAAGACAAGTGAGACTGAAGGGTATAAATAGATGGGGAACACTCAACTCAAGGGAAATCAGGTGCGAGTGGGAGGAGTAACAGGGAAGACTCACAGGTGCAGAAAATGATCCAATGAGGGAAGCAATGATAGAATAATGAGGGAAACATGGAAGACTCGGACTGAACTAAGCATGCAAACGAATAGACAAGACATGACCGGGAGTGTTGAAGACACGTGCATACGTTAAGAGAGTTAGTGGATAGCGGACGTAAGATATCAATAAGGAGGAAGCGTAAAGTAGATAATTGAAAGATAGAAATGCAGGAAACAAGTGACAGCTAAGCATTAGTAGTTAGTGGATTAGTGAAAGACCTAAACTAAGCTGTTAGTAGTTGTTAGTGTTAATTAGTAATATAAACAAATAAGTGGAACAACTAGTTTAGTCAGGGGAAATACAGAGAGGACCGAAAACACCCGAAAGCTCCCGAAAAGTGAGACGAAGACCGGGGAGTGACATAAATACGACTACGTGAACAGAAACTGGAATATAGAATGTAACAGTGAACACGTAATCAAACACGAAAGTACAGTGTTTCCCCTACCATTATCTTGGCCGGGCGGCCCGCCCGGCCAAACTCACGTGCCGCCCGGCTTGGGCAAGAGGGAAAATAAATAATTTTAATGAAAAAAATAAATAATTTATATTATTCTTTTTTTTTTTATATAATCTTTTTTTTTAATGTAGCTGCAATATTTCCCTTACCGCAGAATGCGGGAATGATCAAAATAGCATCTGGAAAAACCCAAAACAGCTTCGGTTTCCCGTTAGGCCTAATTAAAATTTTCAATGGCAGCGCTGATATTATGAGGGTGTAATTATAGTTTCCGCCTCTACGCAAAATGGCGCACTTTCACCGCCCGGCCTGAAAAAAAAACTAGGGGAAACACTGAAGTACACTAATAAATAATAAACGTGAGTACAGAAAAATACATGAATACAATAATTAACAAATAATAATGAAAAATAATAAACAACAAGGAACAGAAATAACAAACGCAAACAGACAAGACTCAGAATCCTAACAGTACCCCCCCCCCCCTTAACGAACACGTTCTACTGGGAACAACAGAGTTCAAACGTGACGCATTAAAGTCTCTGATGAGGGTGGGATCCAGAATAAAATGAGAGGGGATCCAGCTCCTCTCCTCCGGACCATAACCCTCTCAGGGTTACCCTCCCATAGATACCTATGTATCTGACTGTTTTTTATTATTTGTCAGCCTCATAATGGCTTCCTTGACTTTCATTGGCACAACTCTGGTCCTCGTGTTCACAAGCGCCAATAACAGACTCCAAAGGCAATCAAAAGCATAGAATCAAGACTAGATACTGATACTCTCTTATATATGCACTAAGGAAGCAATTGAACACACCTGACTAATCAGACACACCTGTGAAGCAATTTGTCCCAAACATTATGTTGCCCTGAAATGGGGGGTTGTTATGTATAAAAAGGTCCTGTAATTTCTGCATAGTGAAAACAAAATGTAAAAAATACCTTTTAATAAAACCTGAGAATTTGCACTTTAACCACATGAGAATTGTTTGATTTCAAAACTAAAGTTGTGGAGTACAGAGCCAAATCCAGAAAAAATATGTCTTTTTCCCATACATTATGGAGGGCACTGTATAAACTTATGTCTCTAGGTGTCATGGTTTTGGACCCTGTGGTCCTATGCGGTCGTTTTCCTCGGTGGCCACGCGAGGGCGCTGCCCTGTTGGTAGAGGCTTGCTCCGCCCTGCTGAGTTGGGGGAGTTTCTGGTTAAGCATTTTCACCTGTTGCGTGGTCACGAGAGTTATTTAAGCCTACCGTTCCCTTCATTCGGGGCTTCGACATTAATTGTTATTTGTCTTGTACTGTGGTGTATTGTTGGCTGTGAGTTCTCGTACCGTTTTTGGCTACTCGCCTATTGTTAACGTCTCTTAGTTGAGGCAGGGCTTATTTCTTGCTGGCTTGGTGGTTGGTTATCTCGTAGGAGTTTGGGACCGTAAATCTCTGCTCTATTTTGCCTTTATTTGTGCGTTTTCTCCGTGTATGGAGTTTTGGGCGATTCTGTTCAGAACAGTAGTTCTGCTCGCCCTTCGGCACATGTCTTCCCATTGGGAGATCAGGCGTTTCGCTTCTACTTAGTTATTAGCTCGTATAAGTATAGAGTAGCAGTTCTTTGTTCCATTTTCGCCTGTTTGGTTTTCTTACTGAGAGACCTGGCGTTTTGCTTCTACTCGGTTCCGTGTTGCTGTGAGCCAGTAAGTAGCTTCGGTACGTTTATTCCCTGTTGTTTCCTTCTCGTGGACTACGTTCCCCTTTGTTGTGACTCAGGGTTTTTATTTATATTGAGAGGCTGTCGTGCTATTTTGCGTTGGTCTTTGTTGCAGCTGTCCTCCGTCCTTTTTACCTACGGGACGATTTTGTTTCGGAATTATTGTTCTGTTCGTTTTCCGGGTGTGTTTTCTCCTTGTGTGGAGTTTGGGCTAGGTTGTGGACATGTTTGTGTGACTGCGCGTAGCATGGTAATTTCAGCTCTCTGTTCCTTCGCTTCGTTACATTCTTTTACTGAGAGGCTAGGGCGGTTGTTCCAATCTAAGTTTGCGTGAGTCTTTTGGATAGTAGTTATGGGACGACGGTGCTCCGTCGGCTCACCTGTAAAATGTTTCTCCCTCCTGGGAGATCGGGTGTTTACAGCTTTGCTTTCTGCATTTGACTGCTACTTATTAAACTAGCCATGGAACGTTAAATCTCGGTTACATTTCGCCTCGTTATATTTATTTACTGAGAGGCTAAGGCGGTTGTTCCATCTTAAGCTTGCGTTAGTCTATATGGATCGTAGTTATGGGACGACGGTGTTCCGTCGGCTCACCTGTAAAATGTTTCTCTCTCCTGGGAGATCGGGTGTTTACCGCTTTGCTTTCTGCATTTGACTGCGAGCCTATCAATCTCGCCAAGGGAACGTTAATCTCTGTTCCTGTTCGCCTCGTTACATTTCCTCTTAGAGAGGCAGGGCATTTATTTTCAGTTAATCTCGCATTGGTCTAGCCGGGTAATGTCTGGTACTGCCTGTCCGTTTCGTTCCTTTTGGCACCTATCTCCGTACATGGAGTTTGACGATTCTGTTCGGAACTATGGTCCGGTTTCGTCTTTTTGTGCATGTCTTCCTATAGGGAGGATTGGGCGATGTTGTGGACACGTTTGTGTGTGACCGCGAGTCTGAGATTAGCCTGGAAACGTTGGATCTGTTTCCTTTCGCCTCCTCATACTATCATAATATTTTGCAGTGTTTGTTTGTGTTTTATGTTTGTCTGTACGCTACTCGCCCGTTTTTGATTTGTCTCGTATCCGAGACAGGGCGTGTATTATGTCTGGCTGTTCAGATCCCTGTCCTTGCGCTCTATTTAGCGTTTGACAGTTAGCCGGCTAGTAGCGTCTGTAGTGTGTTTGTGTTCCTTGTCTTGTCTCCTCCCTTATCTGCGGGTATTCCGCCTTAGTGGCCTAAGGGCTTAATGATTCCCCTTGCTGCGTTTGGCTCCTCCCATCTCACACGTCACGCCCCATTACACTAGGTTCCGTTCAGGGCTAGGACAAACTGTGTGGGGATGAGCCGAGCTCAGGCTACACAAGACATTTGCTAGCTATGTGTACAACTATGTGAGCACACAGCACACACAGCTTGTAACGGCCTTGTGAACCACTTTGTTTTGAAAACACTAATTCGAATCCCTGGTTTTAGAATGTAGAATTTGAGTGTATAAACACAGTGTATGGTGCTGGATTTCTCTCACAGCTCTTTCTATGATTGCCTACCAATAAGCATGACCATTAGGCCTACCTACTGCAGTACCTACTCCACTCCACTTAGCCTATAATCACAGCACTACATCACTTTGAGGAAGAGAGGGAAGGAGTGAGGGATGAGAGGAAAAAAGGCAGGGAAGAAAGACAAAAGGAGAGAAAAGGAGGAAGAGCATAGGTGCAGACAATGGTAACGGATATTAGGATTGGGGAGTGCAAGCAAACAGGTTGCTTGATGAGGAAGAGGATTCCATCAAAAAGAGATTACAATGAGTTTCTTTGTGTACGTGTGCGCGCGCGTGTGTGTGTGCAGGTGTTAGAGGAAGACCTGGCTCGCAGACGCAGAGAGAAGGAGGGAGCACGCAGACGGGGCAGTGAGCCTGAATCCCAAAACACCAGCCGATGCCCACGATTCTTCCCCAACATGAGCTTCTCTTAGTCAAGCTTACTGTAACTCACACATACAAACACACGCATGTTCAATTAATTCTTTCTCAAACTGAAGTTATGGTGCAGTGTGTGCTTCCTGGCAATAAAACCTGCACTTTCCTTTTAGCACAATGTGTTTTTTCATGAAACATTGTTGTAAATATTAATATTATATTGTTTGGGAAATAACGGTCGTGGTGATAATAGCAGGTTTAACTAAATAAAGAAAGACCTACTCAATCTAGTCGCCTTGTTTGTGTCTGTATCGTGGATTTTTTACAACCATTTTTTTTTTTTCAGATGTAACTTTCTCCCGACTGACTCTTCAATACAATATTAGCCACCTATATTTCCCCAGCAAAATGATGGACTAACTCTTCGTAGCCTATAGGATATCAAATTTAGAGAAGCACCTTTCGTTTAAATTGGCGTCGCATTTAGCAATAGCTAGCCTACTATACAATGAAATTAAATGATAGGCGACGGCTATATTCGCTTCCTGATTACGTGATATGTTATGCAATTTGAAACTTCATAAAGCGCGCAAAAAATGGAGGCGTGGGGGCGCGGCATTGCTGGAAATTGTGTCTATGAAACTCCATGCGCCAGCCTTAGTTTTATAATTCAACACAGTCCAGTTCAAGCTCTCAATTGCGAATAGAGAAAGGATTGTGTCACAGACGATCAAAGGCGCAGATCTTGCGGTTCATCCTTCTGAGGTAGGCTTGTTTTTAAAGCGCCGATACTCCCCGTTAGTACCGCTATTACGGTAATATAGCCTAGTATACTGCATTTAACGTGTGGAATCGCTTGCTTTTTTCCCCTGGATGTGTGGGAGTACCGCATCCCTTGCAATCTTTTGTTCTTGCAGCACTGCATTTTATTTTACAAACCCCAATTCCAAAAAAGTTGGGACAATATGTAAAATGCACATAAAAGCAGAAAGCAGTGATTTGTAAATTCTCTTTTACACACATTTAATTGAAAACAGTACAAAGAAAAGATATTTATTCTTTTTGTAAATATTTATATATTTTTTATAAGATATTTATATTTTTGTAAATATACGCTAATTCCGAATTTGATGCCTGCAACACGTTCCAAAAAAGTTGGGACAGGGGCAAAAAAAAGACTGGGAAGTTCAAAAAACACCTGTTTGGAACATTCCACAGGTAAACATGTGATGCTATGACTGGGTATAAAAGGATATAAAAAGACTTTGAGATATATAAAAAGGTACTCTGAGAAGCGATACTATAACCTCTCTGCATTTGAATGGATCTCTATGGGAATTGGGGGGTGGGAGTAGATTAAGCTGTAAATTACAAGGGAATAGTATGAAACCCATGGGTGGCTAAATGGCTGTAAGTCATCAAGGGTCTGAGGTATCAAAGGAGGCTCAAACCATCACTCTGCTGTCAGATATGCAGTAGATATGAATGGAACTCTTTAAGAGTTGTTTCTCCTGACAAATTTTCCTATGGAAAAATAAGTCAGGAGAAGAAACCCTTCAAGTTATCCATCCATATCTACTGTATTTCTGGCAGCAGAGTGATAGTTTAAGGCTTGTTTGATATGTCAGTCCCTTGATGACTTAGAGCCATTAAGGCCGCATTTACACTGCAGGTCTTGATGCCCAGTTCCGATTTTTAGCCTATATCCGATTTTTTTGACCGCCTGTTTACATCTACTTTTGAAAGTGACCCATATCCGATACCTGTGTTTACACTTGCTTAACACTTGAAACAACCCGCATGCGTACAAGAGGGTTTGGTTACCGAAACGAAAAAAACGAAAGTAAACAACCAGCCGACACTTTCTCGCAATGGACGCAAACGAGACCGAAATAATAATTCAAGCAATTGCTTTCCGAAGCATCTTTAGAGGTCCGCAAAATATATATATATATAATTTCACTTGCGCCGTTTTTTTCCCACCGGAGAGTAGTTGTGCACGTGAAAGTAACGTTATACGTCATTAAAATGCAAAAAAGTACAAGATCGTCGCATTTTCTATGACGAGCGAATCACAATGACAGGGAATATCCGATCTGTCCGTTTAGATGGCAGTCGCATTGGCAGATATCCGATTCATATCAGATTTATTTCCACATATGATTGAGGCCTGAAACGGATCTGAGAATATCCGATTCCATGTGCTTTTTTCCTGTTTACACGTTCCTAATACATATCCGATCTGTGCCACATTCCGCAAAAAATCGGAATTGGGTCACTTTTACCAGGTAGTGTAAAGGCAGCCTTAGCTAACCATGTGTTCCATACTGTTCCAGCATAATTTACAGCTAAATCTAGTCCCACCCCCCAATTCCCACAGAGATCCATTCAAATGCAGAGAGGTTATCGTATCGTTGTAACAGTACCTGAAAATAAGATGTCGAAAGTCTTTTGATGTTGATGGGTCACAGACTTCAGGAAGTAACAGCATGCAAAGGATATGTGACCAAATATTTAAAATTATACTTTAAAAATACATTAAAGCAAAGGGGGTGAATACATATGCATGCACCACCTTTCAGTTTATTTAATTTCACTTCACCCATTTGGACTATTTTGTGTAGGTCCATTACATAAAATCCAAATAAAAATCAATTTAAATTACAGGTTGTAATGCAACAAAATAGGAAAAATGCCAAGGGGGGTGAATACTTTCGTAAGGCACTGTATATATGTAAAAATATGATACTGGAGAGATTATTTAAAGTGATTTTCATTTGTTTACCAAAGTGTCTTGTGTTTACTTTATGGGAAAGTTTTACTTGTATGTGGTACTTCATATAGCCATGTAATACATAACATAAACTCATGGGACAGACTTTCTTGAACTGTTGTAAATTTAGCCATTAATAGGACACGGAAATGTGGCATTTTTTATACTGTCATAATTGATGTGGAAATATATACCTATCCTAATGACCTACATTTCTTTCAAACAAATATTTTTGAAGACGTTTGATATGCGTTTCTAAACCCCACTTTGCTTAGTGAAAGTTGTCGCTGGTATTCATATGGGAGAGCAAAATTAATCAGGCTCATGTACGTAATTCATTGTGTCCTGAGAGTTACGTACACAAGATGCCGTCGGCACTCATGAAAAATAAATATATG
Organism: Synaphobranchus kaupii; assembly: GCA_029718625.1. Classification (NCBI taxonomy): domain Eukaryota; kingdom Metazoa; phylum Chordata; class Actinopteri; order Anguilliformes; family Synaphobranchidae; genus Synaphobranchus; species Synaphobranchus kaupii. The sequence goes on along the minus strand of CM056397.1, from coordinate 10,798,341 downwards.
TCGGATCGATCTTTGTTTGTTTCTGTCATGCATAAGCCAAGTAAAAAAATATATGTGCCCAAATTCATACACTCCACGATACTTTAAAACAAGGGGAATATATAGTGCTGACTTTCTTTCCGTGTCCCAATCATTACGTACATAAGCATGAATCGTTTACCCACGTGTTTCATGGCTGGTGGATTGGTCAACCTAAAAAAAAAGAGCATTACTGTCTGGTACGAAACTACTAAGAATTGCTTTGTTTCAGTTGCTGCCGACGCTACAGGAGCCTGATAACCTTGCGTGTCCAAGCTTCCTCACGCGGTTATGCACCTAAGCCGTTCACGTTTTACCTCGCACCAGTTTATCAAAATCGTCCAAATCAAAGCATTTACACAGCCATCGTGTTATAATCGTGTCCGCATATTGAAAGGTAGGATTTTATTTGTATTTTGGGAGATATATTTTAATGATTGATCATGTTTCACTCAAATTTTGTATGCGATGTTAGGCTCACTTAGCGCTGTGTTTCGTGTATTTCTGCTGCGCTTCCTTCGTTAGTAAATAGTGGCAAGCGCATAAGGGACGTTGCGGAAAGGAAACTAAATTATTCGGAAACCAGAACGCGCTTTCTTCTCATTAAAACGCATGTTCTGTTCAAACTATCCATAGCTATGTTGCATGCCGCCCATGTCAAACAAACTGTGACATCCCCATTTCATGCCAATTACAAGCTAATTATGCCTCATTTACTTGAATTTCTATGCGTATAACACCTGATTCTTTAAGCCCTTAGGCCACTAAGGCGGGAAACCCCGCAGATAAGGGAGGAGACAAGACAAGGAACACACACACACACCACAGCTACAGACCGGCTCACTGTTACATACCAAAGAGTAGAAGCACAAACGCCTGGTTTCACAACAAGAAACCCAAACAAGGCGAAAGGGAGCAAATAACTACTACCCTATACTTCTACGAGCTAAGTAACTAAAAAACGAGCCGGAAATAACAAACGCCCTGTCTCGGAAACGAGACTCATAAGAATAGGCGAGTAGCATAAAAGGTACACATCAAACACACAACCAACAAACACTGAAAACTAATACTCATTAGTATAGGAGGAGGCGAAGGAACAGATATAACGTTCCGTGGCTACTTCCATAAGCTAGCAGTCACATGCAGAACATAAAGGGGCAAACGCCCGATCTCCCAGGAGGGAGAAACATTTTACAAGCGAGCCGACGGAGCACCGCAGTCCCATAACTTTACTAGCAGAATGACTAGCTTAAATAGAAAATAAACGCCCTAGCCTCTCAGTAATGGAAAATGAAACGAGGTGAAGGAACCGATAACAAATGTTCCAAGGCTTATATAGAGGCTCGCAGTCACACGCAAACATGTCCACAACATCGCCCAATCCTCCCCACAGGAAGACATGCACTGACAGACGAAACAGAACTACAGTTCCGAACAAAATCCTCAAACTCCATATATGGATAAAGGTACAAGACATGCATCGACAGACGAAACAGAACTAAAGTTCCGAACAAAATCGTCAAACTCCATATACGGATAAAGGCACACAGGGGCGAGAGGACAGCTGAACCGGAATTATCGGTTATCTGACTAACGCAAGCTCAATAGAAAATACTAGCCTGCCTCTAAGAATAAATAGAGCCCTAAAGTCAGTATGATAAAACACCCTGTCTCTTAATAAACACACTCCTCTTGCTATCACGAAAGACAGCAGATAGAGAGAGGAGAAAGAGACAGAAAATGGCAAACGATCTAGGCAAAACGACAAACAAAGGACAGACCAGAAGGCGACTGAAATGAGCACACAAAACAGGAATATAACCTGAAAGCTCAAAGCACAAAGCCAAGTCCCGCAAAACTCCAACAAAGCACAAGAGAGCAAAACGGTCTCCTTGAAACACTAGATCAATCATACGACCAAAACCTTAAAAGGGCAAAAATAAACCGCACACAAAACAGCACAAATAATGCCATACAACACACCACAGCACAAACAACAAGCAATCAATATCGAAGCCCAGAACAAAAGGAACATGGGCTTAAATAGCTCACCCGCAACCATGTGCAGCTGTGCAACGTTGATGAGAACTTCTCCGTGAGAAGAAGGAAAGGAGCCAAAACTCCACCAACGAAGCAGCGCCCACTTGTGGCGACCGAGGAACACGACCGCAAGGGAAAAAGGTCACAAACCATGACACGTCATGAATAATAAAAGTCAAATATTCACATTGTGCTATATTGCAAACAATTACAAAAAGAGAGGTAAAAATGTTTTGATCAAACTGATCAAATTAAACAAATTAAAGACTGAGGTGAATCAATAGGCTCCTAATTGGTGAAATTGTGGACACATTGTCAACTAAAACTAGAGACTTGGTAAATAATGAACAATTCAAAAGACAAAGCAAATGATAATGAGCCAAACCTGCATTGTGTTAATAAGTTTAAGGAAATATTAAGGAATTTAAAACACAAGTGTTCAACTACTGAATTAGGTCTCAGTCTTTAAATTGATCAAAATGTTACCTTGTATTATTGTTTGCAAGATAGCACTGTAAGCACAGTGTGAACATGGCATAGTCTTCATGGTATGCATAACTATTTCTGCCATAATTTGTCTTAAGAGGGTAAATAATCCCTCTAAACATGAAAAACACCTAATTAAGAAAAATTAACAGCTTGTTAAAATTTTGGGATTGCAATTGTGGTTGGAACGGAAACCAGCATACACAGGGGACCCCCAGGACCGAGTTTGAGAACCACAGAGTTTAAAATGTTATAAACTTATCTTATCCACTAATGTACTGATTAGCCTACCATGGCTTTAGATTTATATGAAAGCATCTCAAATCTCGCCTAGTGCTTTGAGAAAAAAAAAAAAAACTTCTCCAAAATGTTCATAAATAAAACATTTTATTTTAGAAAATGCCCTGGGTGAGGTTGTGTAGAAATGCAGGAAATTAGTTTTAAAAGGCTCAAATTTTTCTGAGGGAGGACCCCCAGACCCCACGATACTTCGTATTGCTTTGCTCATGGGAATGGTTGAAGACCTCGGTCCAATAGTCATGGTTCGCTACTGTTGGATGCTATATTATTAGTGTCCCCCTCCATTATCATCACAAAGAACATTTACTGTTTGTGGGTCCCCCCCCCCAATGTTCAAATGAAACCTACGCCCCTGCGTAGGTTTCACCTCCGCTGCTACAACTCCATCCTAGGGGAAACACAGTACCAGAGATTATTTTTCTGATTATAATTATAATTAAAAGTGTTTGCAGTAAGATACATTGTCTACAGAGTACCGTAGACTAGAGCAATGTTCGGAGGCTATAGTAATTTTTTTAAAGTGACTAACCATGAATCATATATGTTTAGGGAATTGGAGGTTTATAAATGCGATGTCTTAAAGGATTGCAGCTTATAGTAGGCTATCGTCAATTCTTAATGTATTATCGTAAATTCTTAATTTTCCTAGTAGTTAATTTTATGGTGACATTGTGTTCTGTGTGAAAAGGATAAACTGAACAAAGCTGAAGTGAAGAAATGAATGAAGACATAATAAAGAAATGTTGGCCAAGGCAAGCATTGAAGGTTCAGTTTCCAGAGCGGAAGAGGACAGCAGGCTCCAGACAGACAAATTTTTTTGTCGGCATTTGTGTGAGATTAAAACATGTAGCCAATGGCACAGTTATTTATAGAATTTATTTTTTACATTAATGAAAGAACACAATGTTAACCAGATAAAATTCTGCGTTGAAACTTTTGTCTTTGCTTGACAAATGGCCATGGGATGCCTGTTCCCATAACGTTAGCTAGCCCATTGCATTACTGTCGTGGTGTCCAGTGACTGAATTGTTTAACTAACAGGCTACAAGTGAACAGTTAATATTGTAAACGTGTCTTTGCCTTTGCAATAAAAAAAACTTTCTTGCATGAGAAAACCAGAACATGTGCACAGTGTTTGAGTCCAAAATGAAATTGCACTTTAATATCAACCGGGCGAGGTACGAACCACGTCTCTCGCAATACTAAGGCTTGACGCTAACTATCTTAGCCAGTAAGAAAACTATAGATACTATTAAGAAAGTAGCTTACCAGAGATTATTCCTCTTCTTCTTCTTATTATTATTATAATTAAAAGTGTTTGCAGTAAGCTACATTGTCTGCAGAGTAGCGTAGACTAGAGCAATGTTTCGAGACTATAGTAATTTTTTTAAAGTGACTAACCATGAATCAGATATGTTTGGGGAATGAGAGGTTTATAAATCCGATGTCTTAAGGGATTGCAGTTTATAGTAGGCTATCATCGATTCTTAATGTATTATCATACATTCTTAATTTTCCTAGTAGTTCATTTTATGGTGACATTTGTGTTATGTGCAAAACGGATAAAGTGAACAGAGCTGAAGTGAAGAAATTAATGAATAAAGAAATGTTGGCCGAGCAATTAATTGGATAACATCGCGACGGAGGCAGGCAGTTTAGAGCAGGAAAAATAGTTGTATCTGAATGCTGTGTGGTTACATGAGGTCAGAACATACAGAAGTTAATGTTTTTTAAGGGCTGAGAGTCTATGGTAATTGTGGTTACTTCTGTAGGAAACCCTGAAAAGTGCCAAACTCTCGGGTGCTGTATAGGTATGGGGCATGTCCCGCCAAGCCAGTAACTTGGCGATGGCATACCCATCCCAATAGTAAGCAAGGGAAAAAGGGCAAATGCTCATTTGTCCAACGTTTTAAAAAATATATTATTATGTTTCTATACATGAACATGATTTTCTTAGCATGTATAAATGGTGCATTTTATGCATTTTACAGTCTGTGGCTGTAGCCAGAGGAGGGTCGTAAGTGCTTTGGGCTATTAATAGCGCCCTCCTAATTTATTGCACTGCAGTGTAACTGGAGAAGCTGAGGTTTTCGCAAGAGGCTACCCTTTTAAAAAATACTGCGTCAAAATTTACGGGGTTTTCTTAAAGTTGCAGTTTATCATTTCAGACGAACATGAATACTGTAATTGAGATGACATCACGTCTCAACCACTAGGGGTGAAGTTATAGAGTTAAGCGTTTTACAAAAAATGCTAATTAGCGGAAAATTGAAGATGGCAGACTTCATGTTTCCTTGAGGCAAATTTGTTGGGCATGAGCAGCGGGACTTCTCCACCAAATATTGTGACTCTAGATCAAACGGCGGCGTCGGCAGTGGGCGTGTCAATGACTTTAGTGAACTTTTTAAATATTTCTTATATTTGGATCTCTATAGCACCACCACGTGGCTCGATTGGGTTGAAAATCGCAGAGGTCACGTTTTGATGTGACTGTTTTAAAGACCTACCAAGTTTGATAACTTTTTGTCAAATGGTTTTCGAATTATTAGCATTTTTGTGATAAGCACTGAAAATCCATTGGCTTGTCATTTTGGCCATTTCTTGACCTAAGCCTTAGAAAAGTAATGCATCAAAGAAGGCCCGTGACCTGAGTGCACACACCAAGTTACGTGTACATTGTGAATTTTGTAGAGTAGCATTTTAAGTGTTTTACAAAAAGTAGCATTTTAAGTGTTTTACAAAAAGTGCGAATTAGCAGAATAATACAATTGGCTGACTTTAGGTTACTTGAGGCAAATTGTTAGTTTTTTAGTGGTGGTGTGTGCATTAATAAGTTTAGCTATTATAACTATACATGATCATGACCTGTGTATTCTGCAGATTTCCTATCATTGTCACAGTTTCGGCTGAACATACCGATCATTCAAAGTGTAATTGCCTCGCTAGTTATTTAGCTATAGCCTAGGTGGCTATTTTAGTTACAATGTCAACTACGTATGGTGGATATCAAGATTGACCTAACGTTAAAGGTTCGGTTCACTTTTTTTGAAATGTTATTACTGTTATTCAAAACGTTATGAATAAAGGAAGACAGAACAATGTTTTCTAACTGAACCCTAAATCACAATTAAGAGTGACCTAAACCAGGGGTTTCCAAACCGGATATGGTTTGGGAGCCCCTGATCTAAACAATGTACAAAGGCAATGTCTTAAAAACTTTCATTTTGGCTACTTGTGGATGCCCCACAGACAACACGGCTGACGTCGCCTGACGTTAGCTGGGATGTTCATAAACAACACAAGCTATTAAATGCAGCCTCTACCTGATAACGTTTAACTAACGTTACTACTGATATATAGGCAATTAACTTAGCAATGAATGTGAAGTAGAAAAAACCTTGTCTTGACAAAGTTGCATAGTTAAAGGGTAAGTATCCTACACTCTAGATCACTTTTTTTCCCGCTGTAAATGTGTTTTGTATGTCTACCATATAATTAAACTTATTCATGCATTCGTTATTTAAAAAATTCTGAAAATATGTATAATCATAAGAAACTGGTAAAAAATTGTCTTTGTGCTGCCCTAATGGTTGAAATTTCTTTCTGCTCCCCACACTGCCCCCCGCCCCAATTGTGATGTCAGAGTACCTCTTTGGAGGTATCTCTACGTCATATGGATTATTGTTGTACAGCCGGCACCTGATTGGTTAGACCCACTACATTACTTTAGTTTCGGCTCCAGCGTTTTTAAACCAGAACAACGTGGCATTCTGTTCAACTCTTATTCCACTAAATAGTCCTCTAAAATATGTTCTGAAAATATTTGAGGCCATGCATTGCTGAATCTTGATTCATATTCATATTGATGTGCAACGTCTAGTTTGACAGGTTTATCCAAGTTATACGAAATCATTTGTACAATGTACGTTCATTTATGCAAATGACAATGGACACTGCTCCTCTGCCCCCACCCTCTCCCTCACTCACCCCACAAAGTATTTTTTAAATCCGTAGGCGGAGACAGTGGGTGTACTTACTCTTTAAGTTAACGGTAACTGTAACTTTGTTCAGACCACAACTCCGTCTCTTGCCCCGCCCTGTTATTTCTCCTCATTCTTGCCTGTTCCCCGGGCCCTCAGACAGTCTAGCCAATTTTAAGGCTGCGGTCCATAGCAAACGTTGGAAAGTGGATGTTCCAGCTCATCGGCCTCGACGATGTCGACATTGCGATCCATCTTGATGCTAAATTGCTTAGTATACTATTGCACTGATTCTCACTCTTTTCCCCCTACCCAATCTTACGTCACCGTTCGATTTCCCATATTATTCAGATTTGAGTTGCATGACCAATTTTTGTTAACAAAAATAAGCACAGGCTAGATGTAGCCCTAATAAGTAGTAGCCTATAACATTATATTTTTAAATTATTTTAAATCCCATTGCTACATCAATTTCCCACATATTAATTCACTGGGGATGACAACCTAAAAGATGTCCTTATATTGTAGGCTATGTTAGTGTTGCAGCCATAGCTACAATATAATGCTGCCATGTTAGCTAGCAAATTAATTTAAAAACCTTCATGATTTTAACTAGTCCTAAACATTACTTTACCAAAGTTAATGTTATCTGTCCCACTTATCCATCATGATTGCTAACATTACTGTTGCACACTTAGGCCTACTAGGCCAACTGTTTTTTATTATTATTTTCAAATATATATACAGTACCATTCAAACGTTTGGACACACCTACTGCCTAGAAGGTTTTTTTCTGTTATTTTTACTGTTTTCCACATTTTGGAATAGTAAAGACTCAAAACTATGAGATAACAATAATTAAATTATGCAAAAACCAAAAAATTGATAAACAAATAAAAAAAAAGTCTTATATTTTAGATTCTTTCAAAGTAGCCACCCTTGCCTTGATAACGTCTTTGCACATTCTTGCCATTCTCTCAACAACTTCTGTGGTAATACAGGTATTCCACAGGTAGAAACAGGTGATGCAATCATGATTCTGTATAAAAAAAAATATCAAAGACCTCCTGATATCTTATTTCCAGGTACATCGTACTGGAATAAGATATCGGGTTCCTTTTGATATTTTATCTCTGTGGGAATTGGGGGGTGGGACTATATTAAGCTGTAAATTACACGGGAATAGTATGGAACACATGGTTGGCTAAATGGCTCTAAGCCAGGGGTGTCAAGATCTGGTCCTGGAGGGCCGCAGTGTCTGCTGGTTTTTGGTGCTTTTAAGCACAAGTGATTAATTTAAGTCACTAATTGGCTAAGAAGTCCACACACCCTTGTTCTCAATGCTTTAACTGGGTGCTGATTGAAAGGAAACCACAAATACCTGTGACACTGCGGCCCTCCAGGACTGGAGTTTGACACCCCTGCTCTAAGCTATTAAGGGTCTGACGTATCAAACAAGCCTTAAACTATCACTCTGCTGCCAGAAATACAGTAGATATGGATGGATAACTTGAAGGGTTTCTTCTCCTGACTTATTAGAGTTCAATAGGAAAATTTGTCAGGAGAAACAACCCTTCAAGTGATCCATCCATATCTACTGCATATCTGGCAGCAGAGTGATGATTTGAGGCTCGTTTGATACCTCAGACCCTTGTTGACCTACAGTCATTTAGCCAACCATGGGGTTCCATACTATTCCCGTGTAATGTACAGCTTAATCTAGTCCCACACCCCCAATTCCCATAGAGATCCATTCAAATGCAGAGCGGTTATAGTATTGCTTCTAGGTGTACCTGGAAATAAGATATCAAGAGTCTTTTGATATCCTTTTTATACAGAATCATGATGGCATCACCTGTTTACCTGTGGAATACCTGTTTACCACAGAAGTTGTTTGAGAGAATGGCAAGAATGTGCAAAGCTGTTATCAAGGCAAAGGGTGGCTACTTTGAAGAATCTAAAATATAAGACTTTTTTTTTTATTTGTTTAACACTTTTTTTGGTTTTTGCATAATTTAATTTGGGTTATCTCATAGTTTTGATGTCTTTACTGTTCCAAAATGTGGAGGAAAACAGTAAAAATAACGGAAAAAAGCCTTCTATGAGTAGATGTGTTCAAACCTTTGACTGGTACTGTATATATTCATATTAAGTCTGGCCAGGGAACCCCTACAGTAGGCTACCTTCAAGGACCCCCCAGGGGTCCACAGACCTCCTGTTAAAAAACCCAGTTTTGTCATGGTTTTCACCTATCTTTCCTCTGTTACTACGGTTTTTATCTTTTTCCCTTTTTCTCTTTTCAGTCTATCGGATTTTTCTGCGTTCCATTTAGGAGTTTTCATTCTCCCCGCTAATTATTCGTTCCACCTGTTCTTTTACCTCTCAGGTATTTAAACCCCTCACTTCCGCCTCTTGGCGCTTCTTTGTCATTTCATGTTTTCACGAGGTTAGGGTTAGTAAGTTTTGTCTCTCTGCTTTTGTGAGAATTAAGATTTATTTTATTACGCAGTACAGACGTTCTTCCACTTAGAAGCCTAGGGGAATTAGGGTTTAGTTTCCCTTATTGCTCTTCCCTCTCCTTCGCTCCCACTCTCATTTCTGAGAGTGTGAGTTTTATTTTATTTAATTTATTTCACCATTTATCGGGCGTTATAGCCACGTACCGAAGGTGTCTTGTTTTTTCTGTCCTCTTTCGCTATCTCTTTAGCGTTAGCTATTTTGAGATTTAGCTGTGCCCGTGTTTTACGTGGCTAGCCCGTTTTATAGGGGTGTGTAGGAATTCTGTCCTTTGTAAAGTAAAACTCGGAGTTCCAAAGTTTAGGTCAATAGCAATTTAATTATAATGCTAAATAGTCTTCATTACAGTATACAAGATACCGGGTAATCGTAAGGCAGTTCAATCACAAAATAGTGTTGTGTGTGGTACAAGCTTTATACCCCAAACCTGAAATAAAATGCTGACATAGAATGCAGGTTCCTGTCCCTGATTGGGTGACAGGCAAACAAATGGACATTGCATGTGGTGTGGGAGGGAACCAAATGGTTATTGTCACCTAGGTAAGCTGGCTAATTCCCGTCTCACACCCTAGCGGTGCCGTCGTCACCAGGCTTTGTTTCTAACCCCCCTTGATCATTGAGTAAGGCTGATTGTGTTAGGTGACCATCCAAGAACATTGAAGCAGGAAATGTATTTTCCCTACATAATCCCCCCTTAAACCTTGACCCATATACAAACAAGAGAGAAAGGTTTAACTCAGGAACCAGTCTATTGTATTGCTAATTTAGTCTCCTTGGTTGGAATAGGCCTTGATTACTCACTCCCAGCTGCTATTCTATAATTGAATACTATGAATACTATTGAATACTAATCAGTGGCGATGAGTCACTGCTTACACTTACGTTTTAACCTACATTGTATTTATGATAAGTTAGTTGATTTGGCCAGTGGCGTGGTTGATTTGCCAGTGTTTGAGTGGATCATGTCAACTTAAGAGTCTTACACTTCACCCAAATCTGACAAACAACATGAACACCTCATTTCCAAGAAGTGTGCCAGTGGCGGTGCTGTCCTGTCTTAGGTTGCCCTCTTTTGGCTTGGAGAGTCTTACCCGTCATGGATCCCAACACCACACCCCAGCTGGACTTGTTGTCTGGACATATTCTGCCATGCTCTTACCTGGTGGAACTTATCATAATTACAATTTCCTTGAGAATTTAGACTACTGATAATAAAAGTCAGCTGCCAGGAGGAGGTAGATTTAAGGACTACTTCATCCAATTTGACTGTCTGATGATGTCGCTAGAAACCCAAAATTCTGCCGCTTCAGAAATTAATACATACAATACAACATGAAACACAATAAGAACTAGACAAACGCATACAGTTGTTTTGAATGTTACTCCCCACAGAAGGCTAGAGTAAGCAATTATCATGCATCTGTTTTATCAGAGCACAGAGGAGACCATCAGCTTCCATCCTGTTAATAGAGATTTCTGTTGATCTGCCAATGGGTTGGATGCAACAGCGCCATGGTATTTCAGAAATGTGGTTGTGAGCAGATCTTTGTACATCTCCGTCACACTTCCCCGCCTGCAGTGCTTGTCCATGTCAGGTGAATAAGCTGTCAAGTTGACCAGGGACTGGAACATGGACCGCTGGATGTTGTTGACCAGGACTCCTGGGTAGGCCTGTGTCATCACTCCAGACTGGGGGGCCAGCTGTTCCTCAGGACAGTCTCTCTTCATCACCATTGGTGGCAGCATCATTGTTATGAATACTGCCCACATTTTTGAAACGGATGCCTGGAAACATACAGAAAAATACAAACAATGAATCCCCCCCCCCCCGTACCCCATTCTTTTCCTCCCCTTCATTGTAACCTTAAGATCCCTCCCCCTGCAGGTGTCCACAATTTAATGTGGCCCTGCCTAATTTGCATCCCAAGGCCCTTTCTGGAGGTAATTTTTGACCATGACCATAAACTCATGCAGTAGTTTATTCATTTCCTCATAGGTCAGAGTTGGAGCAGAAGGAGAGATTTCTGACTGTGTTTGAAGGTAATTTTTGACCACAACTATAAACTCATGCAGTAGTTTATAGGTCAGAGTTGGAGCAGAAGGAGATATTTCTGACTGTGTTACAACTTTTACTATGTTTTGCTGTTTTGGATTCTTGCCCTGCCAGCACCCCCATCCTGTGACCAGCAGTCCCTTTTAAAATGGCCAATCCTACCACAGTTGTGGCAAGCATCTCTAGACATCTTATGCTCACTTCTAAGTGTTTCTAACAGAAATCCATAGGATCCCTCTTTGCAATGTTTTGCAATATAATCAATGGCCCACTCCATCATTCTAGGTTCTGAGTACACCTATGTACAATATACCTAGTGTGGTGGTTTACCTCAAGGGACACAGGACAAATGTGGGATACCCTGCTGGTACTTTTTTCCCAAAAAAAAGCCCCAGTTCCTCTACAAACACACCTCCCGCTTAACCCTGTAAAGTTACCTTTTACTGTTAAACAGGTCAGAATTTACTTATTAAATTATATAATCAATGGCCCACTCCATCATTCTAGGTTCTGAGTTACACCGATGTACAATATACCTAGTGTGGTGGTTTACCTCAAGGACACAGGATAAATGTGGGATACCCTGCTGGTACTTTTTTCCCAAAAAAAAGCCCAGTTCCTCTACAAACACACCTCCCGCTTAACCCTGTAAAGCTACCTTTTACTGTTAAACAGGTCAGAATTTACTTATTAAATTATATAATCAATGGCCCACTCCATCATTCTAGGTTCTGAGTACACACCGATGTACAATATACCTAGTGTGGTGGTTTACCTCAAGGACACAGGATAAATGTGGGATACCCTGCTGGTACTTTTTTCCAACAAAAAAAAAGCCCAGTTCCTCTACAAACACACCTCCCGCTTAACCCTGTAAAGCTACCTTTTACTGTTAAACAGGTCAGAATTTACTTATTAAATTCCCAGGAGAATTCTCATGCCTAAGTCTTGAATTTGCTCCTAAATCTGTGCTATTTTGCTCACCTTTGCCACAGCTGACAAATCACACTTGTTATATAACCATAAACTCAAATGATTGGAATAATGCAGAAAAAACCTGTTATACTTACAAGGATTCCTCCTAGATTTGTTCGTCGAAAGAGGGCTTGCGATGGAGGTTCAGTTTGTCTTCCTTGCAGCAGCAGAAGGCCTGTATCCTCTCCGTGCAACAAAAGATGTCCTGGCTTGGTGTGGCTGTAGAAAAGTTCTTGGATTCTTTGTTGGTATACAAAATTGAATGGTGCGGATTGTCTTGCTTGAAAAGAAAAAGTTCTCCAATCGTCCCCCCTTTTCGTCCGTCGCCGGCTTGCCAATTTATGTAGGAATTCTGTCCTTTGTAAAGTAAAACTCGGAGTTCCAAAGTTTAGGTCAATAGCAATTTAATTGTAATGCAAAATAGTCTTCATTACAGTATACAAGATACCGGGTAATCAGTTCAATCACAAAATAGTGTTGTGTGTGGTACAAGCTTTATACCCCAAACCTGAAATAAAATGCTGACATAGAATGCAGGTTCCTGTCCCTGATTGGGTGACAGGCAAACAAATGGACATTGCATGTGGTGTGGGAGGGAACCAAATGGTTATTGTCACCTAGGTAAGCTGGCTAATTCCCGTCTCACACCCTAGCGGTGCCGTCGTCACCAGGCTTTGTTTCTAACCCCCCTTGATCATTGAGTAAGGCTGATTGTGTTAGGTGACCATCCAAGAACATTGAAGCAGGAAATGTATTTTCCCTACAGGTGTGTTATTATTTGGCACTGCCAGGGACTTTCTATCCCTTTTTCTGTTATCGCGTTTGGCTCATCGCAATTCGGCACAAACCCTTTCAAGTTTATACTGTATATGAGCACTCATGGAATGTGTCTTGGCCAATCAAAATGCACATTCAGAACTAACTGTGGTATAAATAAAATATATAAATGAGTAAGAATATTTATTATTTCTATTGACTGAGTCTCTCCACCCCCCCCCCCCCCCCCCCCCCCCACAGTGCAAAGCCATGAGGCCTCCATCCATCCTGGTCCTGTTCTCCCCTGTCCATCCTGCTGCTGCGGGAACATTCGGCATGGGCCAAACGCTCCAGTAAAGGGTCTACCACAAGCAGAAATTCATCATCATCATCTTCATCGCACCACAAACCTTCGCATGGGTTCAATACGCATTCCAGCAGCTACCCCTAAGCAACCACAGAACCCAAGTACAGGAGGTAACCATAATCAGCACCCAGCAGGTGGGTATCCATATCCTGCTGGAGGTAGCTACCCCAACCAGAAACCAGGTGGAGGAGGATACCCCAATCAACATCCAGCAGGTGGGTATCCTGTTGGCGGTAGCTACCCCAACCAGAACCCAGGTGGAGGAGGATACCCCAATCAACACCGAGCAGGTGGTTATCCGAATTCAGGGGGGTATCCGAGTAGGGGTGGGCAAAGATGGGGGCAGGGGGGTTACGCTGCAGTCTTCTCGGCCTGGCGGGGAGGGACCCCAAACTGGGAACCCCAATAATAAGATCCTGAGCCCCCGGTATAGTGGAGGCTATGGTGGAGGGGCCTTCGGCAAAGGAGGGGGCTCCTCATTCTCTCACTCGGTGCAAAAGCATGGGGTATTCGCCCAACGTGAAGTCCAAGGGCTTCGCCAAGAAGGCAGCACTGGCAGTGGGCGTTGGGGTGGCGAAGAGAGTGGCGGTGGACTATGGGCTGGGCCGTTTCCCACGCCCAAACTTCTCCTTCCGCAGCCCCCAGGAGGAGTACTACTATAACCGCTACATGTACCAGCGCTATGGCTTACGCTCTACTGACGAGAATGACTTTGGCCGTGACTACCGCTACACGCAGCACGGAGAGTCCTACGACAGGTACATGGACAGCTGCCTGAAGAGGACTGACCTGCTGCGGGGCCAGGAGGGCGGAGACGGGGCGGGGCTGCAGGGAGACGATCCCAGTGCAGTGGCTAATGGAAGCGAGGCTGGAGCCTCTGCCCTGTTGCTGGGCAACGGCATCGTCAACGCGACATCGGACCTGGAAACGATGAATGGCACAGAGCGGAATTCCACCCCACCCCCAGAGATCCACAAAAGCCCTGCCTGTCAGTCCTCCTGGTGGAGAGAAGGAGTTGGGGGAGGGAGAGAAGGAAGACACAGTGAGCCTCATGGAGATTGGGTACCCCAGAGCTGATTGAGGCAGATGAAGGTGCGGAGGTGTGTGGAGCTCTACATGGTCTACTCTCATCACTACCTGGAGAAGCAGACCGGAGAGCACCTTCCCCAGGGACCTCCCCCAGCACCTTCCCCTTCCCCGGCAACTGCACCTCAGCAGTGCCCCCTCTGCCAGGGAGTGTTAGATCTGCTCACCAGCGCCCTCACGTTCCTGAGCAGCAGTGTCCTTCTGCAGTGAGAGTCACACATACACATACATACACACATGCTAATGCACTCATGAACCCACACACACACCCAAGTACATGCACACATTAGAATTATTTATTTAGGTCCATGTTTATAAAATACATTATAAGGGCCCAAATATATTTCAGTTGCTATTTCATGTCATTCGCTTGTGTAGCAGTACAACAGATGTAATAGATGTACCAATATAGATAGGCTAACACAGAGAGTTATGGATACTAAAAACATCTCCATATACCATGACTGCCAATTGTCAGGGAAGCGAGGATTAAGTAAAAAATATGTTTTTTTCTGAATCCAGCAGTTCCAGCACTCAATGCCCTTGTTAAAATGTCCAGCACTCAGAATACTGAATACAAGCGTTAATTATATTTCATTTAATAATTATTATAAAAAATTACAATCATCAATTAACTCTATAAACTTTTCCCCTAGTGGTTGAGACGTATCCGTCTCAATTGCAGTATTCATGTTTGCCTGAAATTCTAAACTACAGCTTTAAGAAAACCCTGTAAATTTTGATGCAGGATTGTTTAAATGGGTAGCCACTTGCGAAACCCTCAGCTTCTCCAGTTACACTGTAGGGCAATAAAATAGAAGGATGCTATTAATAGCCCAAAGCACTTACACCCTCCTCTTGCCACAGCCCACAGACTGTAACGTGCATAAAATTCACCTAAATGTAGAAACGTATAGAAACAATAATATTTTTTTAAAACGTTGTAAAAATGAGCATTCGCCATTTTCCCTTGCTTACTGTACTATATACAGTACCTGATGCACTTTCGGTTTAGAAGACACATAATTTAAATATGTTTAGGAAACCAAGTACTTACCAGTATATTCAGCTACAGCTTTTTTTTGATTAACCCTGAAAAGATTATCGCCAAAGTCCCGTACAGTCGACATTTCCACAGCGACCACCTATCGCACTTAGGTGAACTACATTGCTGTTGTGTAAAAACAGCGCTTTTGTACGTTTTAAAAAAAACGTATTTAAATACATTAGGCTTATACAAATACATTACCTTATGTTATGGTTATTATGTATATACTGTATGTGACTATTCTGAAATAAATGTATTCTGTTGCAAATTTCTGAATGATACAGCTTCTTCTTCAATTCAAACTTTAAACCATGGATGTGCAGGGAATATTTTTTGAGATATTGCCATTTAAATAAAACTGGTAGAAACTAGGTGGAAGTTGCCTTGGGAGGGCCAAGGTAAATACAGTTAAATCGCCAAATTCATTGATAGGTAAGTCAAACAGTAACCTGGTGGATCAACTAACAAGTCAAAACAAAGTCTAAATCAGGTCTTAAGATTAAGTAGTTTTATTACAGGAAAACAGTCAATTGGAATAATGAATTTGAATCATACATTCATTGATGAACATAGGCTCACTGCTTATAATTTACAAAAAGAAAGAAGACCTTTAAACATTAAATTGAAATTATTAGAAAAGAGAGAGACCGATAAGCCAGAAATGACCTTCCTCCAGCACAAAAGAAACAAAGTTGTAAGAACTCCAAGGATCAAGGGAAAAACTTGTCTCTGTCTGTAGACTCCACTGTGCAACATGACACTCACAGAACTTTCACGGCTCCAAAAACTCCACAGCCCCAACTCAAACTCAGCACCACTACGAACTGAAAAACGAACTCCAACTCCCAACTCTAACTGAATAACTCTTTCCTTCGGCCTCCCCCTACGGATAAGGTGTGAAGGGGGGGGGGGGGGGGGGGGGGGGGGCTCTCACGCTAAAGGGCATCCTTTAAGGCAAGACTGGCTCATCTGAAAGCATAAATTTTAATTAAGAAATAAACTGTCTCATGTTGTTCATATCCCCATGATATTATTATTAAAAGATCCAGGGTTTTAACATATTTCTGATGACACTAACCAACCCTGGGTCAGAACAAACAACTCAGATCAATAACTGAGAACCTCTACAAAAGAGACATTTTGCTCCTGCTTTTAACAACGGAAGTTGAATTGTTGAATTGTTGTACAATCATTAGATTTTGGCAAAATATTACCGTTCTGGTATTAAATAGAATCTGGAGGTAAAAAGGTAAATTACAAACGGGCAGGCCCCTCACAACCATTATCTGCATAGACATTTAGACTTTCAATTGATTATTTATATTAAATGTCACCGATTGGCATTGAACATAAAATCAAAAGGGAAAGCTTGGTTCAGTCTCTTCCTTCTCCAGTGTCAGGGTATCTGGACTGGCAAGGGAAAAGTGGTTCCCCAGACTTTATTGGATAACATGCAGTGCTTTTTCCCCTCAATGTTGCAATTGCGTGAGTGAAAGGAAGCCTACTCCCAACAGTGTCCCTACTAATTCTGCACAGCGTGCGGGAGCTGGCAGTTTTACCTCCTAGAACACCAGTGTGGTTATTAGCGGTCCTTTGGTAGCGGAGGGTCACAGCTTTCAGCAAACCGGGTTGACAGAAGGCATGTCCTCTTGCTTCTTCTGCATGTGGATCCCCATCAGCCACGCCAATCCCATCCTTGTCCCGGGGTCTATGCTAGTAATGGCATCTCCTCCCTCTCTGGGCAGATTAGCTGGTTGTCCGTGGTGGATATTCCATCCATCACTGTGCCAACACTTTGGACGTCGGAAAGGGGCTCTCACGCTTTCCCTGCATGACGTGCATGTGTGAAGTTTGGGGGTGTGAGGAACCTTGTGGGGGGAAGCGGTGTGGGAAGCTCCAACTGGCCTTTGTTTATCTTGCCTTGGAGGGCTAGATAAAGTTCTGGAGGGGAGAGTGGTGGCCACAGGGGTCATAAAACGGCCGGGAGTTGTCTTACTGGTCCGTTTCCCCTGAGGTCCCTTTGAAGCTCTGATAGGGCAGCGATGCTTTTGCAGCGAGGCTCTTCTCCATCACCGGAACTGTGGAAGTGGGAAAGTCCACGGAGCACACCCCTTCTGCCTGCGCAGCTGACAGAGGTTCCCTAGATTCAGCCGGGGGGGAAGAGAAGTCCACAAGAGGTGCTGTGGAGTCCTCAGCCTGGTTGCACTGGTCAGTGGGGGCTGACTGCACCAGCTGGGGTGCAGAGACCTCGCCACCTGGCACGGCTGATGGGCCAATGGAAGCTGGTTCTGGGTCCAGTGGTATACAGGTCCTCTCCCGGGGTGGGGGAGAGGGGTTTGCAGGAACGGATTCCAACTCCTGCGGTGTCACTTCCTCTGTGGTGGCTGGTGGGACACAACCCACAGAGCTGTTTCCCCCAGATTCTACAAGGGGAGAAGGGGAGCTCACCAGGGGTGGAGCTGCATTGTCTGTGGAGGTGACAAAACCCACCTTACGGTTTACCGCAGTTTAACTAATAGTATGACTTATTATGCTAAAGGACACCTGTCTCGTGGGACCTCCAAAATGTCGGGGAAGCAAGGATTAAGTAAAAATAAGTTTATATTCAGTCTAAGAGATCTACAGTGTGCTGCTAATAAGCATTTTTGAGCAAATTAGTCTAGTTTAGCCAAAATGTTTTCCATTGTGTGCTTAGTTGTTCTCCCCGCAATCCGTGTTCCCTTTCCCCAAAACCCCTTGGTTGCGATCTCGGTGGTCGGAATTCATCCATTTTGAGGAATCGGTATTGCTGACAGTTCATGGTTGTGTGATAAGAATTTTACTGGGGACAGCTTCATGAATTTCTCAGAACACAAGATGGGCTTCGCGACACATCTGTCACTAAAGGATACGGCCACCCCAGCCATTTGCACTTTTGGACATCGCTCATCACTTAAAGTAAGTAGCTAGCTGACTTTTACCTATAGGTCAGTTTTATATTATTTATAGTTTTGGAAAATGGCCCAAATAATTTTCGTGGCTAAATCTAACGTTAACCTGATGAGCTGATTTACACTAAATTAGTTTGCTAGTCTAGCAAGTAAGAGTTCTTAGATAAATTACTGAGGCAACTATTTATGGTGAGACAACTAGGTAGGTTATTATACTGAGGCAACTACAGAGGTATCAACCTCTGGAGAGAGCTGTCCTATCATAACCTTATACGCCCGCATACCTTCAAAAAGGTGAAAAAAACGTATTTTATATGGGCAAACCGTATGGGTTGACACCTATGGAACTATTTAAGGTGACAGATAAATTGTGCCTATACAATAACAGCAGGCCCGGTTCTGATTTAAAAATTTCCCTCTAAAATCAAGATATAAAAAGAGAAAACGATGGAAAAAACATAGTGGTCATAATTAGATACCCAGTCTATAGCGCTTCGTCAATTTTTTAGTTGTAAATCACAGAAGGGGTGACAATGAGGGCCCAGATTTTGGCAAGCAAAGGCGTGAGGACGTTGTCTATTTCCACTGTTTCAAACTTTCAATTCAAATACGTCACTCTGGAGAACATGTGGTTGTAAAAATATGAGGTGGTACACCCCCGCCCTCTAGGGGGGTCCGGTGGCATGTCCCCCCTGGGAGAAAACTTTGTGAATTTGAACAGTTAAATGCATAAATCTGGTGTACTTTGAGAGGAAAATTAAGAGGCTAGATCCGTGAAGAATTGTGTGTTTTCGTAAACAATAGAATTATAAACCCATGCAGTTGTATTAACTTGAAAGACGCTTGATCCGACATTTGAGGCATGAAAGAAATTAAATAAAAGCTGTCTCGTTTGTTGTACTGGCTTATTTAAAGTGTTTGGAATCTAGTCCTTATCTTCACCCTAAAATCTAACTTTTCTGGTAAATTCATCTGTCCACTGATAATATGTAAGATGGGATGAAAAAGAACAACATTTACAACATGCCAAACGTCTGGTATATACATGAGAGGTCTTGGATTGTTTGGGCAGCCACACCCACTCTCAGTGCAGTAGCAAAGTACAGCTGATTCAAAGAGGTGCGTTTTGGATGTAGCAAGTACGATATCTAGACAACAACAAGAAAATATCAGAAAATACTCAGTGTAAAAGCAACTGACAAGAGTACTTTTCACTGAAGAATACATACATATTGTCCCAACTGGACTCATGTAAATTGATTAAATATTGGACCCATGTAAATTGTTTACATATTACCCCAATATATTGTCCCAATTAGACTCATGTAACCCTGATAGAGTTGATTTAACACAAGGAATTGTGCTGTATGTGAGTGTTGTATTATTCTCAATATGCAAATGCTGGCATATTAATAGCACACTGCATTGAAACAGCCTATGCATTACCTACAATTAAAAAGTGACAAATGGAAAGAAAATAAAGAAGATGTGAGGCACCCGGATTCCATCCCGGGTTTTCCCATTGTCTCATAGTCCACCCCGTGTTTTCCCTCTCTCCCTCTTACTTGTGTCCTGCACTCTCCGCACCTGAATTGTGTTTTCTTCTCGTGTCCTCGTTACCCTTCTCACACCTGTTGCTCATTTTGTCCTTGTCATGTCTTGTATATAGTCTGCCCTGTCTCTTTGTTCAGGGCCGGACCGTCTTATGTTGCTCGTCTATTTTGTGAGCTGGTTTTCCCGTTGTGTTCTTGTCTTGTTTTGTACCCCCCCGGTTATGTACCCTCGTGTCATGGACCGTCTCGGTCTTGTTTTGTGTCGGTCTTGTTCCCTCCAGGCTTCCTCGTTCCTGTTCCCCCACGACTAGAGTGCCGTCGGGGGCCCCCCGCGCTATCCACGGGACCCCCGCACCTGTTCTTACCCCTAGGCTGAGCGCCGCCCCCAGGTATCGAGCGTTTGTTCCCTGGGCTTCCCCCGCACCTGTTCCTGACCCCACGGCCGGCGTGCCGTCCTTAAGCTGGACCCCACGGCTTGGGTCACGTCTTGTTCCTGCACTGGCTCCCAGTTTCCTTTAGAATTGACTTCAAGGTACTTTTACTCACCTACAAAGCTCTAAATGGCACAGCACCCACATACATCTCTGACTTCCTAATTTCGTATCAGCCAACAAGAGCCCTCCGGTCCTCAGGTGCCGACCTTTTAACCGTTCCCAAAGTACTGCACAAAACGAGCGGGAAGCCGCCTTTAGCTATTATGCCCCAACGCTATGGAACACCCTACCCACATTAAAGATGTAAGCTCTGTTAACATTTAAAAAAAATGCTTAAAACCTACCTGTTCGAACAGGCTTTTAAATTAAATACTGGAAATGCTCCCTGTGTACCTAGCATTTCTGACTAGTGTTCCACTAGAATCGCTAGATATTTAACTTACCTTATTTTTTATCTATTTTTTTTTTTTTTTTTACTATTTATAATATATTTTGATGTACTTTCTTTTCTGTATCGCTTACCATGTACCTCAAAGGCTTTTATTATTTTAAATGTATTTTTTCTTATTCTATCTATTTTTTTAATTCCTTTATTTTTTTTTTTTTTTCTATTCTTTTATTGTGAAGCACTTTGAGCTGCATTTCATGTATGAAAGGTGCTATACAAATAAAGCTCATTATTATTGTTCCTGACCCCCACGGCTAGAGTGCAGTTGCGGGCCCCCCGCACCCATTCCTGACTGGAAAGCTGGACCCCACGGCCTGGGTGACGTCCTGTTCCTGTTCCCCCATGGCCTGAGCGCCGTACCTGTTCCCCCCCCTCCTTAGTTGCCGACCCCCTCCTTAGTTACCGACCCCCTCCTTAGTTACCGACCCCCTCCTTAGTTCCTGCCACGCCTGTCTGTCTTGCCCCTGCCTGTGTTTCAATAAATGTTCTCCCTGGTGGAGTTTCCCCTTGAGCCGTCTCTGAGTCTTGCGTTTGGGTCCGGTCCCCCCTGCGGGAACCATAACAGAAGAACTGTATTGCAAGTCTGGCTGTTTGTTAACCATTGGTCAGGGAAAAGCAAATGCACGTGTCAGATGAATTCTGGGAAAGTATTTAAAATAAAGTAAAAAATTTAAAGGGGTAGCACTTTACATTAAGTTGCACGTATACCTGTGTAGTTAATTATAACTAATTTGGTAACAAGAGGTTATTACTGAGTAACTGCATGTAGGTAACATGGAACAACAGCTAGCGGTATTCTTAATTACACAATCATTTTATGATTGTTACCCTTTCGGGTGTATTCTGTAAAAAACATACTTTTACTGACATGTACTTGTATCGCCAGCGACTATTTGTGTGCTATGTTCTGTAAAGATATACTTCATTAAATGCCTTCAACTGTTCATTTATTACACAGTATTATGTCTGTATGCATGAGATACATAAACCTACATACATGAATAGCCTAAGCTTGAATATTCATCATTATGCATTTTATCTTTGCATGAAAATGGACATTGGCCTCAAACTGCTAATCCCACCTCCTTAGAATTGCACAACTGCGTTATGTTTATTTTTCCACTGGGTGTTTCCACTGAGGCTATGCTGGACTATTCTTCACTATGTCAGGGCTGCCCAACCCTGTTCCTGGAGATCTACCGTCCTGTAGGTTTTCACTCCAACCTTAACAAAGCAAACCTCATTCAACAGCTAGAAATCTGATTGAGCTGCTAATTAGTAGAATCAGGTGTGCCAAATTAGGGTTGAAATGAAAACCTACAGGACTGTATATCTCTAGGAACAGGGTTGGGCAGCCCTGATCTATGTTACGTATCTTTGCATGACATGGATACTGACCTCAAACTAATCAAATCCCATTAGCATTGCATAACTACATTACGGTTATTTTTCCAATGGATGTTTGTTGATCCAAATTAACATCAACTACATAATACAAAAGCCACTGTACAACCATTGCGGAAAACCAACAGCTCAGCTAGGCCAGGTTCCACCAACCGCAACACAGTTTTCACCAATTACTGGACAGTCCTGTGACGGTACATTTACAAAATCATGCAACTTTAATGCTTGGTGTTTGCAACTGAAAGAGTTGTTGAAAAAGGAGGAGCAGACTCGGATGCAATCATTTGTAAGATGTCATTTCTTTAATTTTATGCCATTTTTCTTGAGAGGAGACCTGATCAATGCATTTGAATTCCACGAGTCTGTGCAGAAATAGTTTCTTATTTGATGGTGTTGTTTCAATGTCAGTATTTATTAAAATATGTCTTAAATTGGTGCACTATTCACACACTGTATGTCCTCAAACTCTATGTGCAGAATATACAATTACTCCAGAATGTAACAGTTACTATTTTATAGACCCTTATTTGTCATCTTCTTACTCAATCTTTTTCTCTCTCTCTCTCTCTCTCTCTCATATTGTATGTTACGTTTATGGGACAGTATAGCTTTCACTGCCGCCCTCTTCAGAAAATGCAAGTGCTCTTATTTTATGCATTTTTATAGTTCTTACCTGCAGCATAGCTAACATATCTCAGCAACTAAAGAAAACATCTGTAAAGTTAACAAAGGAAACAAAGTACATACCATAAAACGATACAACAGGACTGCCAGCCATAATTGCACAGGCTTGATCAGGTCACTGTTTGAGGTGTTCAGTGGAACTCCTATCTGTGATGAATGAACCGCAGATTTCACAGGGAGGAACACCAAAAAACAATGCCTTCAGGAAAATGAATACTTTACACATAATCATTTTTCTAAGCTTAAACATCCATATCCATGGATTCAAAGAAAGTTGACAATCATCATAATGCAGGAGCGATCCAGTTCCAGAGATCCAGTTGCCGGTTTTTGTTTCAACCGTTCCAGCATAATTTTAACCAATACCAGTCTGCACCAATACCGGTTCACAACTACATCGCAACACAGTTAAACGTTTTCACCAAGGATGCCATTTGCCATCTGCTCAAGTAAATTATTGGACTAATTAGACTATTTAAAGCTGAAGTCAGTTTCAAATCTGGAAACGGATCGCCCCTCATTGTTCCCTCTGGTCTTCAGGGATAGTGCTCATTATTCAACAAAAAAAATCCCCAAAAACCCTCCCTTAAAGGGCGTGGCAGCTTTTTCTAATGTAATCTTGCTTGTTTGTTTTTCTTATTGGAATCTTACTCTTTAGATTATACTCAGGGGGAAGTGTTGAACTAACCTGTATGCTGCTCTGTATGATCTTGTGTGATCTGTGTGCTTGTGATGTTGAACCCATGTGGCCGTAATAATTACTCTACGAATGCAAAGTAGCCAAAATCGCTTACTGCTAACCACGTGCGATCTGCCAGCACTAATAAAGGTCTTGTGCATATCCAAGCCTGTTGTCTCCTGTCTCTCTCCCTGTCCAGAACAGTCATAGCATGAGTGTCTTATGAAGCCTACCTGTATACTATTTTACCTTTATTGAACTAGGCAGATCAATTTAGAGCAAACTCTTATTTACAATGATGGCATAGCAAGAGACAGCTAGCCTCTTGAAGGTAAGAGGTGGAGGGAGGAGTAAAAAAACACATACACATGCGTGCACACACACAGAGAAGATGACATCATGACAAACAATCAGAAAACAAGCAGACAGGCAATCAGCATCAGCAGTGTTGGCAGGCAACGGACTGTAAGAAAAACATGACACTCACTGCCAATTAGTGGTACACAGGCAGAAACAGGTGTGTGAGATAGTAACTATCAAGAAAAACAAAAGACATTAGAAGATTGTTAAATGAGAAAACAGGTTGTTAGTGATGTTAATGGAGAAATAGCAAATGTAAGACTTAATTCAACAAAAAGAAATCAAGAACAAGATAATATACAGCTACTGTTGGCATTAATCATACACAACAGTGAGGAGGCAGTACATTAGTTAGACTACATAACGTTAGCTACCTGACATTGTGCAAGGTTGTAGGACTCTGTGTGTACTGACTCTAGCTGAGGGAGATATCCTTTAATACAGGCAGGTTGTTAGTGCTGAGCTGAAATTAAAAGGAACTTCTGGTCAAGCTGCATTCTCACCAGGAAACTCTGTCCGAGCCTCACAGCACCCCAGATGTTTGGCTGGGGCATGATGGGAGACCCCCACCAGGAAAAACAAAAACTGACCACGCCTCTTTCCTGTTGACATCCCCTGTTGCCGTCCTGCCCGTTCTGGACAAAAGGCTCTGGCTGTGTCCATATACAACCCCTGTTCCCTGTCTATGGTCCCCTGTCCACTCAGACCCCTGTATACTATGTGCCCTGTCCCCTCACTTTGCAAGCAGTGTGCGAAAGAAATCCCGCAAAACTCTTTCCAAACTAGTGAGGAAGTAGTTTGTGATATTTTTTTTACATTACATTTTATTGAGAATATCAATCAGTTAACATATGATGATTGTTACAAAGTACAGATCATGAATGAAGACAGAATTAACAAAAATAAAAAAAGTATTTTGTAAAATCACCCACTGTTGTACCATAGATATGCATATACACTCTACGTCTTTTATATTTTTTACTTCCGGGTTACTTACTGAAATTGTCGGATAAGTGCACAGTTCTGCAGATGAGTGTGCTCCTGAATTCCCTCAACAAAACCCTGAAAATAAGGGGGTTCATCCTGGTATTTTAAGTGCCCCCATTTGGGAGAAAAAGTTGTCCGCTCAAAAGCTTTTTGACAAAGTGGACTCAAATATGCGCCCTCAAAAGGGTGTAGGGGTCGTATTGGGACACAGCCTCTGTCTCTGGCCCTCTCCTCTGTGTGTGTGTGTTTGTGTGTGTGTGTGTGTGTGTGTGTGTGTGTGTGTGTGTGTGTGTGTGTGTGTGTGTGTGTGTGTGTGTGTGTGTGTGTGTGTGTGTGTGTGTGTGTGTGTGTGTGTCTCAGGAGCCTCGAGCACTGCTGAGGAATGGACCAACAAGTTTCTGTTATTCTGGGAGCACTGGATCTACATGTAAGGCCTTTACTTTAAAGCAATAGTTCACTTTTTGTTTTTAAAAAATATATTATAAAAATTTTAGTGTATGTTTCTGATTGGCCCAGACCGTTTTTGTGTGCAATGAAGAATATGTGAGATTTCTGTTGAATTGCTGGCTTTACAAGGGCATTCAGTGTTTGTGGTCTAAAGCAAGAAAATACACTTTAAATAACAAAGCAGCCGTCGTATGTGTACGATAGTGATTTCTTTATTTTTTATTTTAACTATTTCCTGTGGTGTATCTACGCAACATGAGTAGGAGGGAATTACTAGCTTGACACAAAACTGAGTTTATGTTTATAATTGTAAATACGTTCGATAAAATCTTTTTTACAACCTCTGGAAACCTAACTTTGCTCTACACACTGCTTTTTGTTTACTTGAAAGTATTTTCTTACTTTGGACCACAAGTCCCAGAATGCCAGGCAGTCAGTACCAGTCATTTTACAAGCTATACAGTAGGGTTGTCCTTTCTGGCCAATCTTATCCTAAAAGGGCCAGTGTGGGTAAAGGTTTTCGTTCTAGCCCAGCATTAAGACACCTGATTCAACCTAGTTCAATCAGGTGTGGTGCAAAAACCTGCCCCCACGCGGCCCTCTTCGGTTAAGATTGGACAGCCCTGCCATAGAGATATGGATATACAGTATGCATAGAGAGAAGGTGACTTAATATTTACTGCTGTTGCTTTGTAAATTTTGTTTCATTTACAAATTTCTGGTTTAGAAATAACTATGGCAATGTAATTATTTTTAAAAAGGTGACCTTAAAGAGGATGTAAATGCAAGCATGGTGTGATGCTCTCACTCCCGTCCTTTTGTGTCCCGTGTTTTACCTGTTTCCTCTCGTATCGTGTTGTTTGTATTCCTGTTTGTTTCCCTCGTGCTGCAGGCTGGGCGTGGTTTTTCCTTTCATGTCACTCTGTTCCACTACTCTTTATCTGCCTATCCCTTTCCTCCTTTCCGCATACATTCTGCATACTCTCTGCTCCGTTAATCACTCATGCATACATTCGCACGCGACACTCAATTAACACTTATTGTTAACTTTTAACAATTGTTAACTTTTGTATTTAGTCACCCGGTGTTCTTTGTCCTGTGCCAGTTCGTTAAGTCTCTTTGTGGTAACACTCTGGACTTTGTCTCGTAGATACATTGTATCTAGTCCTGTCTTGCCTGCTTTAAAAGCCTTCATCTTGTATCAGCATTAACTCGCTGTTTCCAGTCCTATCCAGCTTTAATTAGCTCTCACCAGGAACGGCGTAAACACGCTGTTCATTCTGTCCTGCCTCGCTGTACTAACTTGTCTGCTCCAAGTCTACCAGCCTGCAGCTGTGCGTGCTTCCTGCCTGTGCTCCAGTTCTGCCACCTACAGCTTGTGTGCATCCTGCTTGTGCTGCTGTTCTGCCAACCTGCTGCTGTGTGTGCATCCAGCCGGTGCTCCAGCTCTGCTAACCTGCAGCTGTTCGTGCCACTCCACTCTGCCCTGTCTCCCGCTTCCCGCTCCTCCTCTGCTCAACCAGCCCCGGATTCCTGCCACCATCCAGTCCCTGGCCTCTCCCGTTCCCGCTGATCCCCTGCTAATCCATCCCTAGTTGTCTGTCTATTCTGTGTTATCTCCCTATGCTTCAGGAGGAATTCTGGTCGAAGCAATAAATTATTGGAGTTATTGGAACTTCCTGTGTGTTGAGTTGTGCATTTAGGTCCAGTTCATACTCGGAACCGTAACACATGGCACATCTTTAGAATCTCACAGGAGGGAAAGAGATAGATTGAATTAATGTGTACAATATACTTTACGCAATACTTATGAATATGTACTTTCGGTCGTTTATAAGGTTTTTGTTTTTTGATTGTACACAGGCGACATAAAGAAAAGTAATGGATAGTGATGGAGGGAGCAAAGCCAAAACATGCTATGTAACAGTGGCATTAATTAATTCTGCAACAAGACACTAAACCTTTGGAACTCGTTGGTTTTAGGAAAACCTTTATAAATACAAGCAGAATTTTATATAAAAATAGCAATAGCACTTCACATAGCAATCACATGGCACTTCCAAAAGATTTTGTATTAAAAGAGGTCTTCGGCAAGAATGTCCAGTCTCACCATATCTTTTTTTTTTGTGATGCAAATTTTCTTAATTCATATAAAAACTAGCAGTATTAAGGGTGTATCTATTGCTGATAAAACCATATATATCAGTCAACTGGTAGACAATACCACACTTTTTCTCAAGGACAAACAACAAATCAAAAAAACTATAGATTCTATTAAAACATTCTCTAAAGCCTCTGGTATTTTTTTTAAATGTAGCAAAATGTGAACTACTTTTCTATAAAAAAAATCATATGGGTGATAATATATATGATATACCAGTTAGGGAAAAGGTTAAATATCTTGGTATAATTATAACAAAAGATCAAAACTCTAGAACAAGGGAGAACTTCAATCCTCTCATCAAAGTAGTAATGAAGAGATTCAATCTATGGCTCCAAAGGGATCATTCTATCACAGGAAAGTCACTGATAACTAAAGTAGAAGGTCTGTCTAGGTTAATTTACACTGCTTTGGCTTCGGATGTACCCAACTAGACAAACTTACATTTAACTTTATTTGGAAAAACAAGGCCTATTATATTAAAAAGAGTATGTTGATGAATAAACCTTCCGATGTTGGTACTAATACATTGGCTTTTTCAACATAGAATACCACCTTTAACATTAAATGGATCAACTCTTTTCTTTTTTAGAAATCCTTCATTAATTTGGAAATATGGTTTCAACTCAGTTGGTGGTCTACCCTTTCTCTTAAAATGTAGCTGCAGTATCTCAAGATCCCACTGAAACTTTCATTGTTTCATAGACAAATGTTACTTAAGCTGGTGTTAAACAAGATTTTTCACCACATAATTACTTTCTATGGAACACAAAATACATTAGATTCAAGAACAAAACTAGTTTTAATAAGTATTTGTTTGATAAAGGAATTTTATTGGTTAGTCAGTTACTTCATTCTGAAGGTCACAAGGGCTGCGTCCCAATATTCTTCACTCCCCACCTCCCCACCTCCACTCCCCCACTACCACTCCTCTCCTACCCGGAAATATGCAAAACAGCCTGAACGTTTTCAGTACAAGTATTTACATGTACAAAATACAATGTACCTGACATTACGGTTTGCGTTGAGACATTAATTAATATGTAACCATTTATACGTAATTAAGATGTAATCAGCAACATTAGATTAAAACACAAAGATCCGTTTCCGGGGTACGGAGTAGATGAGTGGTAGTGGAGATGGAAAGGTTGCATTTTTTCGACTATTGGGACGCACCCCTTCTCTTATATGGAGAATTTCTTGCTGTTTATGGATTTCCTGTTTTACCCAAAGATTATGCTGTAGTATTCGATGCTATACCTAGTGATGCTATAATGCTTTTGCCATCGGCTCCAAAAGGTAAAGACTGTGTAGTACCTTCCCAGATCCCAATAATATTTACATTGATGCAGACTGCCCATTTTTAAATAATAACGCAACTAATAATCTTATAAGGAATGTCATTCCAAGCGATGTGGTTACCACGCCACCTGCTGTTTTTAATTGGAATAACATTTATGAAAATATTAACTTGAAATGGTCTTGGTTATTGATGAAAAAATATTTACTAATAAAGTAAAAATAGGTCCCCCTAAAAATAATGCATACATGTTATTCAGTGAAAACTTACTTTGCTAAATATGAGTTAGATTTGGACACTAACTGCTGCTTCTGTAAAAAGTGCGAAGAAGCTTTATTTGTTCTGGGAATGTTTATATAGCACAATCTTTTGGACTGAAATGACGACTTTCATAAACAGAAATGGTATACATATCAATATAACAGAGACGCATGTAGGCTATTGTTTGGGGTAAAGAAGGATGACTTTACTGATAAGGATAATTTATACTTTATTCATCTTTTATACATTTTTTTGTAAATATCACATACACACCAGCAAATTATTTGATCAAAAACCTTTTTAATTTAGTTTTCGAGCCACTGTTAACATATATTTGGAAACTTTGAGATATTGCACAATTAGTAAAGCCAGGAAAAATCTTACCATTTGTAAAGATGTCTTTTAATTTAAACCTAATTTCTTAACTGTTACACTGAATGTAGGTACTATTTTTTAGTACAGCACAGCGTGAAACGGATTATCTCTTTGTTTTGTTCACGTTGAAAACAATCATTTGGGGCAAATCCCTGGTTTTAGAATGTATACAGAATTTGAGTGTATACACACAGTGTATGGTGCTGGATTTCTCTCATAGCAGCTCTTTCTATGATTGATAAGCATGGCCATTATGCCTACCTACTACTCCACTCCACTTAGCCTATAATCATAGCATGACATCACTGGGAGGAAGAGAGGGAGGGAGTGAGGGATGAGAGAGAAAAGGAGGAAGAGCATAGGTGCAGACAATGGTAACGGATATGGGGATTGGATAGTGCAAGCAAAATTGTTGCTTGATGAGGAAGAGGATTCCATCAAAAAGAGATTACAATTAATTTGTTCGCGTGTGTGTGCGCGCGCGTGTGCAGGTGTTAGAGGAAGAACTGGCTCGCAGACGCAGAGAGAAGGAGGGAGCACGTAGACTGGGCAGTGAGCCTGAATCCCGAAACACCAGCCGACGCCCACGATTCTTCCCCAACATGAGCTTATCTTAGTCAAGCTTACTGTAACTCACACATACAAACACACACATGTTCAATTAATTCTTTCTCAAACTGAAGTTATGGTGCAGTGCTTCCTGGCAATAAAGCCTGCACTTTCCTTTTAGCACAATGAGTATTTTCATGAAACATTGTTGTAAATATTAATATTATATTGTTTGGGAAATAACGGGCGTGGTGATAATAGCAGGTTTAAGTAAATAAAGAAAGACCTACTCAATCGAGTCGCCTTGTTTGTGTCTGTATTGTGGATTTATACAACCTTTTTTTTTTTCAGATTTAACTTTCTCCCGACTGACTCTTCAATACAATATTAGCCTACCTATATTTTCCCAGCAAAATGATGGACTCTTCGTAACCTATAGGATATCAAATGTAGAGAAGCGCTTTCCGTTTAAATTGGCGTCGCCTTTAGAAATAGCTAGCCTACTGTACAATAAAATGAAATGATATGTGACGGCTATATTTTCTTATTGATTATGTGATATGATATGCAACCTTTGAAACTTCATAAAGCGCACAAAAAAGTGAGGCGTGGTGGTGCGGGCAATGCGCGTGGGGGCGCGGCATTGCTGGAAATTGTGTCTATGAAACTCCATGCGCCAGCCTTAGTTTTATTATTCAACGCAGTCCAGTTCAAGCTCTCAGCTGCGAATAGAGAAAGGGCGGTGTCACAGACGACCAAAGGCGCAGATCTTGCGGTGCATCCTTCTGAGGTAGGCTTGTTTATAAGCGCCGATACTCCCCGTTAGTCCCGCTAAAACGGTAATATAGTATACTGCATTTAACGTGTGGAATCGCGTGCTTTTCCCTCTGGATGTGTGGGGGTACCGCATCCCTTGTAATCTGTTGTCCCTGCACCACTGCCTTTTATTTTAAATTAAGTGCAAAAGGCTACAATAACATGAACAAGTGAGGTTACAGTAGCCTAAACATATCAGTATGCTATGCTTTGTAAATAAATAAACGAATAATAATAATTTAAAAAATGCTTTTATATGCGTTTTCGGAGGGGAACATTTCAAAGGGTGGATTAAAACATAAGAAGTAGGCTAGACTAGCTAGATTGGATATGTCGTCGTTAGGACGGATAGCCTACGCATTTCGTTTGATTGA
Source organism: Synaphobranchus kaupii (assembly GCA_029718625.1). Lineage (NCBI taxonomy): Eukaryota > Metazoa > Chordata > Actinopteri > Anguilliformes > Synaphobranchidae > Synaphobranchus > Synaphobranchus kaupii. The sequence continues at coordinate 10,766,950 of CM056397.1, read as the reverse complement.
GAATCTGTTAGAAAATTAAATATCCTTAGATCACATAATGCTGCGAAATAGGCTATAGGCATATAGCTAATATAGGCTACTAACAACTCTACAATAGGCTATAGCCTAAGTCATGCCATAGGCCTGGGAAGTGATGAGTACATTTTTTTAATTGATTATAAAATTAACTGACAGCCAATTAAGAGTAATATGTGACCTTTTTGTTGTCAAAGATCTAGCAGCAGAAATTCCGAATAACTTGGAGTCTCCACTTCAGTCATGTAAACAAGGCATTTGCATTTTGTATTATGGCTAGCCTATATTGCGTCCTTCCCTTTCGACCGGAAAATGTATGCCATTAAGGTCTGCTGCCAAAAGGGAAAGGTACGCTAACGAATATGTGTGCTTCGAGTGAGCTTGTGGCTATAATGTCAAATAAACGAAAATTAGGCTACACAACGTTCACAATGCAAACTTGGTGGATGTCGGCCGTTTTTCCCCCTAAATAATTTGGTGCCCAACACGGGGATGTGTATGTTGAATTCCCACCCGAATTTGGAATGTCCCCCAACCTCGTACATGGAGAAACCCCGCTTTCCCTTCAAAACAGGTGGCTGAGCCGTATACGCACCATCGGAATCGAAGGAAGAACGCCCCCCATCTTCAATCGAGTCCCATTCAATTTTCTCACCCCATTTTTTGTTTTAAACTTCACCTATGGATTTTTAAAAATTCCGTACATTTAGAGGGAAATCCCCCAGTCTGACAACTCTGCATGCCATGGGCTTTCCTGAGGAACACGGGCCGACTACCCAGTACACCGGCATTATTTCTAGATTAAGGATAGGGCACAGTCGATAAAACAAAACCCATAACATATGGTAAACACCCAACTGGTTTTATATTTTTAATTATTTCACAAATCTATATTCATATTAAGTCCGGCCAGGGACCCCCTACAGTGCCTGTAAGGACCCCCAGGTGCCCATGGACCCCCAGGTGCCCATGGACCTCCTGTTAAAAAACCCAGGTTATACTGTAACACGACTATATGCGCAGTCATGGAATGCATCTCGGCCAATGAAAATGCACAGTCAGAACTAAGTGTGGTATAAATAATAAATAAATAAATAAATAAGTAAGTATATTTATTATTTCTATTGACTGAGTCTCCCCCCCCCCCCCAGTGCAAAGCCATGAGGCATCCATCCTTCCTGGTCCTGTTCTCCCTGTCCATCCTGCTGCTGCTGCAGGAACATTCGGTATGGGCCAAAGGCAGAGGCAGAGGGTCTTCATCGCCAAGCAAACCTTCACGGGGGTCCAATACGCATTCCAGCAGCTACCCTAAGCAACCACAGACACCAAGTAGAGGAGGTAACCATGATCCATATCCTGCTGGAGGTAGCTACCCCAACCAGAACCCAGGTAAAGGAGGTTACCCTCACCAGTATCCTGCCAGAGGTGTGAATCCAGGCAGCTACCCTGGGGGGTATCCGAGTAGGGGCGGGCAAGGATGGGGGCAGGGGGGTCATGCTGCAGGCTTCCCGGCCGGGCGGGGAGGGACCCCAAACTGGAACCCCAATAATCAGATCCTGAGCCCCCGGTATGGTGGAGGCTATGGTGGAGGGGCCTTTGGCAAAGGAGGGGGCTCCCCGTTCTCTCACTCAGTGCACAGCCAGGGGTATTCGCCCAATGTGAAGTCCAAGGGCTTCGCCAAGAAGGCAGCACTGGCAGTGGGTGTCGGGGTGGCGGCGGGAGTGGCGGTGCACTATGGGCTTGGCCGTTTCCCGAGCCCAAACTTCTCCCTCCGCAGCCCCCAGGAGGAGTACTACTATAACCGCTACATGTACCAGCGCTATGGCTCACGCTCCAACGACAAAAATGACTTTGGCCGCGACTACCGCTACACGCAGCCAGAACAGTCCTACGACAGCTACATGGAGAGCTGCCTGAAGAGGACTGACCTGCTGCAGGGCCAGGAGGGTGGAGACGGGGTGAGGCTGCAAGGAGATGATCCCAGTGCAGTGGCTAACAGAAGCGAGGCTGGAGCCTCTGCCCTGTTGCTGGGCAACGGCATCGTCAACGCGACATCAGACCTGGAAACAGTGAACGGCACAGAGCGGAATTCCACTCCACCCCCAGAGATCCACAGAGGCCTGCCCGTCAGTCCTCCTGGTGAAGAGAAGGAGTTGAGGGAGAGAGAGAAGGAAGACACAGTGAACCTCATGGAGATTGGGTACCCAGAGCTGATCGAGCAGATGAAGGTGCGGAGGTGTGTGGAGCTCTACATGGCCTACTCTCATCACTACCTGGAGAAGCAGACCGGAGAGCGCCTTCCGGGAACTGCACCTCAGCAGCGCCCCCTCTGCCAGGGAGTGTTACTTCTGCTCACCACTGCCCTCACGTTCATGAGCAGCAGTGTCCTTCTGCAGTGAGAGACACACATACACATACATACACACATGCCTATGCACTCATGAACCCTCACACACCCAAGTACATGCACACATTTGAATTATTTATTTAGGTCCACGTTTATAAAATACATTATAAGGGCCCAAATATATTTCAGTTGCTATTTCATGTCATTCACTTGTGTAGCAGTACAACAGATGTAATAGATATACCAATATAGATAGGCTAACACAGAGAGTTATGGATACTAAAAAGATCTTCTCCTCCATATACAGCAACTGCTAATAATGGAGGAAACAACAATATTTGACAAGTTGCTTTGCTTTCTATTTAGCCAGCCCCATTATCCTTAAACCTGTGACCACAAGCCTGTGGACATGGCTAAGACTGCCAAAAAAACTCACATGCACATTCACACACACAAATGCATGCACGTGTGCACACACACACACACACACACACACACACACACACACACACACACACACACACACACACACACACACACACACACACACACACACACACACACACACACACACAAACATACAGATGTGGCAGTGGTGGACATTGTGCAAAGGACAGAGAGACAAGAAAAATAACTGCAGTACCACTGTTGGGTGAGGAGTAGGAGTTTTGTGTTTTAGAGTTAATTCATTACTGAGCAATTTAAATACTCCTGTTAACATTACTGTAATAATGCTCCTGCCAGCTCTCATGCTGATAAACTAAAGCACCTTTTCTTAAAGTGTAGGAGACCAAAAACACCTGTGCAGTGCTGGATAAAGTGCAATATCAACTCTAAAATCCATTGTCCTTTATATGGGGAAAGAAACAGAACAACACCAGATCCAGAACATATCTGGATCAAATGAAAACCATAACGATTTGGGGGCTGTTGGATGGCGCATCTTAATTAAGCACTGTTTTGATGCAGGGATGGGCCATATGGCTAGTCGAAGGAATGTCTTTGCCTAATTTTGCATAATTATTAATAAGTCAGTCGGGTTCCCATGGTCACCCTGCAAAAGGTACACGTGATGCACCCTCCTCCGACTTAACTTAGTCTGCGAGCCTAACTGGTGGACTTTGGCGTGAAAAGAAACAACAGGTTGACATCACGTGCTTTGAAAGAGAGTGTGTGCACGACCGCACTCTCCCAAACTGATAGAGGAGGTTGCAAAAGTGAGCAGGACGCACACACGTTGAGCTTTCGAAACTAAGAAAACTAAGATCAATTCTTCAAAAATGGCAAAAACAAAATGAAAATGTATAAATTGTACGAGTGTGTGCTCTGGCAATCCATGTAGCAAGGGACCAATGAGCATGTGAGATTTAGAAGGACAATGTCAAAAGGGGAAAACCCTGGCAAAAACGCCTTATTCAAACAATCGATATGTCAAAATGAGCCACATTACTGTCTAAGGCAGGGGTGTCAAACTAAATTCCCAGGGGGTCGTAGTGTCTGTGGGTTTTTGTGGTTTCCATTCAGTCAGCTGCCAATTTAGGCCTTTAGAACAAGGTGTGACTCTTTAGCCAATCCATGACTTAAATGTACCACTGATGCGGAGAACACCCCGAAAACCAACAGACACTGCGGCCCCCTGGGAATTTAGTTTGGTTTCATAGCCCAATGTCAGTAACAATGTGACTTATTGAATATTGCCTGGTGCCAGACAATATATGACACTTAAACTAAATCAGCCAGCTGCACCTCAACACAAGTACAGATACACAGGAGATGTAGACTGCATAGAAGTGGATGCAGCTATGTCTACCTGAGTTTGAGCTATTTTGTCAATGTATGTTGCGCTTTTGTTGATATAAGTCTCCTAACTAAAGATTGATAAAAGAAGTGGGTGGTGGCAAGGGGCAATAATTTAGTTTAGTGCCAGGTAGCAATGTGTTTAACTGTATAACCTGTATAATGTCCCGGCAAATTAATTTTTTGTTCCCTGTAGGGAACATGAGTCTCTGTTCTCAAGAAACATATATTCTACTATTCTGAAACCTACAATACAAGGCACATAAAAAAATGAAAATAATGAATTTAAAATATTTTAACTGCAAGATGTTTTTGTCACCCAAGGACACTAAAAAATCGAAATACTTCTGCTGGGTTTCAGGAGGATAACTAACATCATTGTGTGGAACTGAAAAATAGATTTTGGGGTTGTGTGCCTTTCCCCACACGAATCCACAAAATGAAGCAAAACATTCATTTAAAGGGTATCTTCACCCTAAAATCTAATGTTTGTGGTAAATTAATCTCTCCATAGATAATATGTAAGATGGGATGAAAAAAACAACATTTACAACATGCCAAACGTCTGGTATATACATGAGAGGTCTTGGATTGTTTGGGCAGCCGCACCCACTCTCAGTGCAGTAGCAAAGTACAGCTGATTCAAAGAGGTGCGTTTTGGATGTAGCAAATACGATATCTAGACAACAACAATAAAATATCTTCCAACAATGTAACAATCAGTAAAATACTACACAGCAAAATGCTCAGTGTAAAAGCAACTGACAAGAGTACTTTTCACTTAAAAATACATACATATTGTCCCAACTGGACTCATGTAAATTGATTACATATTGGTCCAAACTCTGCAAATTGTTTACCCAGGAAAATTGTTTACATATTAACCCAATTGGATTAATGTAGATTGAGTACATATTGTCCCAATTAGATTCATGTAACCCTGATTTAAGATTGATTTAACACAAGGAATTGTGCTGTATGTGAGTGTTGTATTATTCTCAATATGCTACTGCTGGCATATTAATAGCACACTACATTGAAACAGCCTATGCATTACCTACAATTAAAAAGTGACATCTGGAAAGAAAAGAAAGAAGAACTGTATTGCAAGTCTGGCTGTTTATGTTAACCATTGGTCAGGGAAAAGGAAATGCACGTGTCAAATGAATTCTGGAAAAGTATTTAAAATAAATAAAAATTTAAAGTGGTAGCACTTTACATTAAGTTGCACCTATACCTCTGTAGTTAAATTGTAACTAATTTGGTAACAAGGGGTTATTACTGAGTAACTTCATGCAAGTAACATGGAACAACAGTTACATATATCTTTGCATGAAAATGGACATTGGCCTCAAACTACTTATCCCACCTCCTTAGCATTTTTCCACTGGGTGTTGGTCGATCCTGAGCCAACGCTGGAATTATCTATATTATCTATATTATCTTTGCATGAAATGGATACTGACCTCGGAACTGCTAATCAAATCCCATTAGCATTGCATAACTGCATTATGGCTATTTTTCCAATGGATGTTTGTTTATCCAAATAACATCAACAACATAATACAAAAGCCACTTTACAACCATTGGGGAAAACCAACAGCTCAGCTAGGCCAGGTTCCACCAACCGCAACACAGTTTTCACCAATTACTGGACAGTCCTGTGGCTGTACATTCACAAAATCATGCAACTTTAATGCTTGGTGTTTGCAACTGAAAGAGTTGCTGAAAAAGGAGGAGCAGACTCAGATGCAATCATTTGTAAGATGTCATTTCTTTCATTTTTATGCCATTTTTCTTGAGACGAGACCAAATCAATGCGTTTGAATTCCACAAGTCTGTGCGGAAATAGTTTCTTATTTGATGGTGTTGTTTCAATGTCAGTATTTATTAAAATATGCCTTCAATTGATGCACTATTTACACACTGTATGTCCTCAAACTGTATTGCATGTGCAGAATATACAATTACTCCAGAATGTAACAGTTACTATTTTTATTGGTGTATGGACCCTTATTTGTCATCTTCTTACTTGTTCTTTCTCCCCCCCCTCTCTCTCTCTCTCTCTCTCTCTCTCTCTCTCTCTCATATTGTATGTCTTAACATTTATGGTACAGTATAGCTTTCACTGCCCCCCCCCCCCCCCTTCAGAAAATACAAGTGCTCTTATTTTAAGCATTTTTATCGCAGATTTCACAGGGAGGAACACCAAAAAACAATGCCTTCAGGAAAATGAATCCTTTACACTTAAGCATTTTTCTAACCTTAAACATCCATATCCATGGATCCAAGAAAGTTGATAATCATCATAAGGCAGGGGTGATCCAGTTGCCGGTTTTTGTTCCAACCGTTCCAGCATAATTTTAACCAATACCGGTTCACAACTACATCGCGACATAGTTAAACGTTTTCACCAAGGATGCCATCTGCCATCAGCTCAAGTAAATTATTGGACTAATTAGACCATTTAGAGCTGAAGTCAGTTTAAAATCTGGAAACGGATTGCCCCTCATTGTTCCCTCTGGTCTTCAGGGATAGTGCTTATTATTCAAAAAAATAAATTCACCAAAAACCTCCCTTAAAAGGCGTGGCAGCTTTTTCTAATGTAATCTTGCTTGTTTGTTTTTCTTATTGGAATCTTACTCTTTAGATTAAACTCAGGGGGAAGTGTTGAACTAACCTGTATGCTGCTCTGTATGATCTTTGTGCGCTTGTGATGTTGAACCCATGTGGGCGTAATAATTACTCTACGAATGCAAAGTAGCCAAAATTGCTTACTGCTAACCACATGCGATCTGCCAGCACTAATAAAGTTCTTGTGCATATCCAAACCAGTTGTCTCCTGTCTCTGAGTGTCCAATGAAGCCTGCCTGTATACTATTTTACATTTACTGAATGAGGCAGATCAATTTAGAGCAAACTCTTAGTTACAATGATGGCATAGCAAGAGACAGATAGCCTCTTGAAGGTAAGGGGCGGGGGGAGGAGTAGAAAAAAAACACAAACATGCGTGCACACACACAGAGAAGATGACATCATGACAAACAATCAGAAAACAAGCAGACAGGCAATCAGCATCAGCAGTGTTGGCAGGCAACAGACTGTAAGAAACAGCAAAACATGACACTCACTGCCAAACAGTGGTTCCACACAGAGGCAGAAACAGGTGTGTGAGACAGTAACTATCAAGAAAAACAAAAGACATTAGAAGATTGTTAAATGAGAAAATGTTAGTGATGTTAATGGAGAAATCTTGTAACTTCTGTTCCATTTACAAATGTCTGGTTTAGAAATAACTATGGCAATGTAATTCTTTTTAAAAAGGTGACCTTAAAGAGGATGTAAATGCAAGCATGGCACATCTTCAGAATCTCACAGGAGGGAAAAAGATAGATTGAATTAATGTGTACAATATACTTTATGTAATACTTGTGAATACGTACTTTCAGTTTATAATGTTTTTGTTTTTTGTCCATAAACAGTCGACATAAAGAAAAATAATGGATAGTGATGCAATTTCCCTGTGCGTCCACAAGGAGGGAGCAAAGCCAAAACATGCTATGTAACAGTGGCATTAATTAATTCTGCAACAAGGCACTAAACTTTTGGAACTCGTTGGTTTTAGGAATTTGCTACATGGATTGCCAGAATTTTATATAAAAATAGCAATAGCACTTCACATAGCAATCACATGGCACTTCCAAAAGATCTTGTATTAAAAGAGGTCTTCGGCAAGGATGTCCAGTCTCACCATATCTTTTTATTTATTATTATGCACATTTTGTTCATTCATATCAAAAATAGCAGTATTAAGGGTATATCCATTGCTGATAAAACCATATATATCAGTCAACTAGTAGACGATACCACACTTTTTCTCAAGGACAAACAACAAATCAAGAAAACTATAGATTCTATTAAAACATTCTCTCTATCTTTTTCAGATAATTGACCTTTTATCGCCAAAAGAAATGAATGGGAGTCAATGGGCACATTTTGAAAGCCGATGCAATGTGGATGCTGTAACATATTACACTGCTTATGACATCATAATACAACACATCCTCTACAACACTGTTATGACCTAACAATACTACTTCAGATCATTTGACATTAACAGCTTTTTGTTTTTTCATTACTTCTTTGTATCACTTACAGGTTCTTTAGACTACTTACCACAAAATACATCACCGTATTTTAACACTTTCACCTTCTTTAGATCCCTTTATACCGCATTACCACTTCATAACATTTCCACCTTTTATTTACCAACCCACACTATACCATATTACCATCTTTCTTTAACATTTCCAGCAATTGATACCACTGCGAAGCAACCACACCTACAAGTTCTTTAGGAATTGTTAATCTAGTTTACACGGCTTTGGCTTCGGATGTACCTATAGAATGCTGTACCCAAGTAGACAAACTTATATTTAACTTTCTTTGGAAAAACAAGGCCTATTATATTAAAAAGAATGTGTTGATGACCTTCCAATACACCCCTGTACTGATTAGCCTACCGAAAACATTTTATTTAAAAAAAATCCAATTCCATAGGGGGAAACATTATCCGATGGCTGAATTAAGCCCCATCAGATACCGTTACCGCTATGAATCTGAAGAAAGGAAGGCCTCACATTCATCAAACTGATACTGGTAACTCATCTCCCCATATAGAGATAATTCACCAAGTTTCAACATCTTACCACCAGATCTGTCCATTTCCATAGGGGGAAACATTATCAGACGGCTGAATGTAGCCCCAACAGATACCGTTCCCCCTATATTTCTGAAGAAAGGAAGGCCTCACATTCACCAAACTGATACTGGTAACTCATCTCCCCATATAGAGAGAATTCACCAAGTTTCACCATCTTACCACCAGGTCTGTCCATTTCCATAGGGGGAAACATTATCCGATGGCTGAATTGAGCCCCGTCGGATACCGTTCCCCCAATGTTTCTGAAGAAAGGAAGGCCTCACATTCACCAAACGGATACTGGTAACTCATCTCCCCATATAGAGTTACCAGTATCAGTTTGGTGAATGCGAGGCCTTCCTTTCTTCAGAAACATAGGGGGAACGGTATCTGATGGGGCTAAATTCAGCCATCGGATAATGTTTCCCCCTACGGAAACGGACATATTTGGTGCTACGATGGTGAAACTTGGTGAATTATCTCTATATGCGGAGATGAGTTACCAGTATCAGTTTGATGAATTTGAGGCCTTTCTTTCTTCAGAAACATTGGGGGAACAGTATCTGATGGGGCTCAATTCAGCCATCGGATAATGTTTCCCCCTATGGAAATGGACATATTTGGTGCTACGATTTTGAAACTTGGTGAATTATCTCTATATGCGGAGATGAGTTACCAGTATCAGTTTGATGAATTTGAGGCCTTCCTTTCTTCAGAAACATTGGGGGAACAGTATCTGATGGGGCTCAATTCAGCCATCGGATAATGTTTCCCCCTATGGAAATGGACATATTTGGTGCTACGATGGTGAAACTTGGTGAATTATCTCTATATGGGGAGATGAGTTACCAGTATCAGTTTGGCTAATGTGAGGCCTTCCTTTTTTCAGAAACATAGGGGGAACGGTATCTGACGGGGCTAAATTCAGCCGTCGGATAATGTTTCCCACTATGGAAATGGACAGACCTGGTGGTAAGATGGTGAAACTTGGTGAATTATCTCTATATGGGGAGATGAGTTACCAGTATCAGTTTGATGAATGCGAGGCCTTCCTTTCTTCAGAAACATAGGGGGAACGGTATCTGATGGGGCTAAATTCAGCCATTGGATAAAGTTTCCCCCTATAGAAACGGGCATATTTGGTGCTACGATGGTGAAACTTGGTGAATTATCTCTATATGGGGAGATGAGTTACCACTATCAGTTTGGTGAATTTGAGGCCTTCATTTCTTCAGAAACATTGGGGGGAACGGTATCTGATGGGGCTCAATTCAGCCATCGGATAATGTTTCCCCCTATGGAAACGGGCATATTTGGTGCTACATTGGTGAAACTTGGTGAATTATCTCTATATGGGGAGATGAGTTACCAGTATCAGTTTGGTGAATGTGAGGTCTTCCTTTTTTCAGAAACATAGGGGGAACGGGTATCTGACGGGGCTAAATTCAGCCGTCGGATAAAGTTTTCCAGTATGGAAATGGACAGACCTGGTGGTAAGATGGTGAAACTTGGTGAATTATCTCTATATGGGGAGATGAGTTACTAGTATCAGTTTGGTCAATGCAAGGCCTTCCTTTCTTCAGAAACATAGGGGGAACGGTATCTGACGGGGCTCAATTCAGCCGTCGGATAATGTTTCCCCCTATGGAAACGGACATATTTGGTGCTCCGATGGTGAAACTTGGTGAATTATCTCTATATGGGGAGATGAGTTACCAGTATCAGTTTGGTGAATGTGAGGCCTTCCTTTCTTCAGAAACATAGGGGGAACGGTATGTGATGGGGCTAAATTTGTTATGGGTTTCCACCCTTTTTTCCCTATGCGGTCGTTTTCCTCAGTGGCCACACAAGGGCACTGCCCTTTTGGTAGATGCTTGCTCCGCCCTGCTTGGATTGCGGAGCTTCTGTCAGCATCCACACCTGTTCGTGGTCACCTTTTAGACCTATATAAGCCTCCCGTTTCTTTCATTCGGGGCTTCGAGATTGATTGTTTATTGTTTTGTACTGTGGTGTATTGTCTGGTGTGAGTTATTTGTACCATTTGGGCTACTCGCCTATTTTAACGTCTCGTTGCTGAGGCAGGGCTTATTTCTTGCTGGCTCTTTAGTTACTTATCTCGTAGAAATATGGGACCGCAGATCTCTGCTCTATTTCGCCTGTAAAATCTCTCTCCTGGGAGATCGGGTGTTTCGCTTCTACTTAGTTAGCTCGTAGAAGTATAGAGTAGCAGTTCTTTGTTCCATTTTCGCCTTTGATTGGTTTTCTTACTGAGAAACCTGGCGTTTTAGCTTCTACTCATTTCCGTGTTACAGTGAGCCAGTTAGTAGCTTTGGTACGTTTATTCCCTGTTTTGTCTCCTTCTCGTGGACTACGTTCCCCTTTGTTGTGAGTCAGGGTTTTTGTTTATATTGAGAGGCTGTGCGTGCTATTTTCTATTAAGTTTGCGTTGGTCTTTTGTTGCAGCTGTCCTGTCCGTCCTTTTTCCCTGCAGGACGATTTTGTTCGGAACTGTTGTTCTGTTCGTTCTCCAGGTATGTTTCTCCTTGTGTGAAGCTTGGGCGAGGTTGTGGACATGTTTGTGTGTGACTGCGCGTAGCATTGGACCGTCAGTTCTCTGTTTCTTCGCCTCGTTACATTTCCCTTTACTGAGAGGCTAGGGCTTGTGTTTTCTATTAAGCTTGCAGTAGTCATTTTTGATAATGAAGTTATGGGACGACGGTTCTCCGTCGGCTCGTCTGTACAATGTTTCTCTCTCCTGGGAGATCGGGCGTTTACCCCTTTATGTTCTACATGTGACTGCGAGCTTATGGAAGTAGCCACGGAACGTTATATCTGTTCCTTCGCCTCCTCCTTACATTCCTCTTTACCAAGAGGCAGGGCTTTTATTCTCTAAACTCGTGTTTGTCTTTTAGCCGGTAATTCCGGTGCTGCTGTTCTGTTTCGTCCTTTGTACTTGCGGGACGATTTTGTTCGGAACTGTAGTTCTGTTCGTTCTCCAGGTATGGCTCCTTACATGGAGCTTGGGCGTTTTTGTTGACAGGTTTGCGTTTGACTGCGAGTCTGAGAGTAGCCTTGGAACGTTAGATCTCCGTTCCTTTCGCCTCCTGGTATACTAATTCGCATTAGTTTTCAGTGTTTGTTTGCTGTGTGTTTTGTTTGTGCCATTGTGCTACTCGCCTGTTCTTATGCGTCTTGTTATCGAAACAGGGCATTTTATTTCTGGCTCTCTTTAGTCACTTAGCTCTTAGAAGTATGGGAGCCCAGTGCTTTGTGCCATTCGTGTTGTTTGGTTCTCTTACTGAGAAACCTGGCGTTTGTGCTTCTACTCATTGGCATGTGACAGTGAGCTGGTTAGTAGCTTTGGTATGTTTGGTGTGTGTTATTTGTGCCATTGTGCTGCTCGCCTGTCCTTATGCGTCTCGTTACCGAGACAGGGTGTTTGTTATTTTCGTTCTCTAGTCACTAAACTCGTAGAGGTTTGAGAGCCTAGTGCTTTGTTCCATTCGCTTTGTTTGGTTTTCTTTCTGAAAAAACCTGGCGTTTGTGCTTCTACTCATTGGTGTGTGGCGGTGAGCCGGATTAGTGACTTTGGTGCGTGTGTTCCCTGTCTTGTCTCCTCCCTTATCTGCGGGGTTTCCCGCCTTAGTGGCCCTAGGGCTTAAAGAATCCCCTTGCTGCATTTGGCTCCTCCTACCTCACACGTCACGCCCCATTACAAAATTCAGCCATGGGATAATGTTTCCCCCTATGGAAATGGACAGACCTGTTGGTAAGATGGTGAAACTTGGTGAATTATCTCTATATGGGGAGTTGAGTTACCAGTATCAATTTGGTGGATGTGAGGCGTTCCTTTCTTCAGAAACATAGGGGGAACGGTATCTGACGGGGCTCAATTCAGCCGTCGGATAATGTTTCCCCCTATGGAAACGGACAGATTTGGAGCTACGATGGCGAAACTTGGCGAATTGACTATTTGGGGAGATGCTTTACCAATATTAGTTTGTTGAATGTATTTTTTTTGGAAAATAGGGGGTGGGAAGCTGACAGACCCCACCTTAAAAGGTTTAAATGTAACGTTCCGTTCCCTTCCTGTCCGTTTTCCATGTTTTACCCTTTCTCCCCGTGTCATGTTGGATTCCCTTCGTCCGTGTTTTCCCCGTTGCTACAGGCTGGGCGTGCCCCCTTCTGTTTGTTTCACTCTGTTCCCCCACTTCGGTTTCAACCTATCTCTTTTCCCTCTTGTGGCATGCATTCCTCACCTGTTAATTAATCAATCACCCTCGGTTACATTCCTCACGCTTTCGTTATTGGTTTCAATTTCACTCCCCTACTTAAACCTCCGACTGGCTGCTATTCAGCGCCAGTTCGTTAACGTACTTCGTTTGTTTCCTGGTCTCCTGTTTTCTAGTCCTGTAAAGCTAAAACTCTGCTGTGGGTTTTTTCCTGTTAGCTCCTCTGTTTTCCGAACCACCTGTTTGGTAGTTATCCAGCCCTGGCTGTTGCGGTTTGCTCTGCCTCTAACCTGTCTACCTTAATTACCAGCTTTTCCTGTACCTACCAGTCTGTAGCTGTTTAGTCTCCCTGTGTGTGCTGCGGTACCTCCGCTCCCAGCTAACGTTGCGTCCGCAGTTGGGTGCTCTGCCTCTCTACCCTGCAGTGGTTCCTGTCCGGCCGTGGCTACCTCCATTGCTGCGGTTACGGTCCCAGGCTCCTCTGTGACCCAGCTACCCCAACCGGGCCAACCTGAGCTCCGCTACACAGCTCCGCCCTGCCGTGTCCTGCCGTTTACCTACCTCTGCATCCAGTCCAGTTCCTGTTGGACCTCCCGGTCCAGATCCAGTCCAGTTCCGGTTCGGAACTCACCTCCTGTTTAAAGTCCAGTTCCGGTTTGGAACAACCCGTCGTTCCCGTTATCCAGTTCCTGTTGGACCTCCCGGTCCAGATCCAGTCCAGTTCCGGTTCGGAACTCACCTCCCGTTTAAAGTCCAGTTCCGGTTTGGAACAACCCTTCGTTCCCGTGATCCAGTTCCTGTTGGACCTCCCGGTCCAGAACCGGTCCAGTTCCGGTTCGGAACTCATTCCCCGCATCCAGTCCAGTTTCGGTTTGGAACAACCCGTCGTTCCCGTGATCCAGTTCCAGTTGGACCTCCCGGTCCAGAACCAGTCCAGTTCCGGTTCGGAACTCACCTTCCGTATCAAGTCCAGTTCCGGTTTGGAACAACCCTTCGTTCCCATGATCCAGTTCCTGAGTGGACCTCCCGGTCCGTTACAAGTCCAGTTCCGGTTTGGAACACACCTCATTTCCGTGACCCAGTTCCTGTAGGTTCGCCCGGTCCAGTACCAGTCCAAGTTCCGGCTTGGAACTTCCAGGGGTGATCTAGGTCCAGCTCCGGCTTGGAGCAGTTTGCTGTGCCGGAGGACTTCCTCATTCCTGTTTTTCTATTGTGTTAACGTGTGTACAGCTTGGGACTACCCCAAAGCTCCTAATAAATACCCATTTCTGTTTTCCTGTCTCTTGGTCGTTGCATTTGGGTTCAGCCCGTGTTTGGTTTGTGACAGAACGAACTGGCCCAAAAAACATGGACCCAGCCGACCTCGAGCAGATTCGCCACGCCTTCTCCTGCCAAACTGCGGTCAGCGACCAACAGAGCCGTCGTTTGGACGACGTTTTGGAGGTGCTGAGGGGGCTCATGGAGCAGGTCGCTCAGCTATCGCTTCACCAGCCTCTTCCTCGGATCCCTGTGGGTCCGACCCCTCCTACTCCCGAACTGCCTCACGAGGTTCCGGTTCCCTCTCCTAGCCAGGAGCCCAGAGTTCAACACCCCGAATTATACCGCGGGGGGTTGGGGAGGTGCCGCAAGTTTTTAATGAAGTGCGACATCGTCTTTCGCATGCAGCCCACTTCCTTCGCCTCCGACCCATGCAAGATCGCCTTCGTTATGAGCAGCCTGGGAGGCAGTGCCCTGGAGTGGGCCACATCTATTTGGGACAGTCAATCTCCTGCATGCAACAACTTCGCTATTTTCACCTCTGAGATGCGGCGCGTCTTCGACCACCCAGTCTGTGGTCGAGACGCTACCCAGCGCCTGCTACAGGTTCGGCAGGGCAGCCGCAGTGTGGCGGAGATGGCTATCCAGTTCCGCACCCTCGCTGCTGAGTCGGGATGGAACGACACCTCCCTTCAGGGGGCCTTTCGTCAGGCCCTCAGTGAGGAGCTTAAGGACCAGCTTGCTACCCGGGAGGAGTCCAACTCCCTCAACAGCCTCATCAGCCTGGCTATAGCCATAGACAACCGTCTCAGAACCCGGGCCCGTGAGCGAGGGAAGAATCCCGCCCGTCTTCCGCCCTCCGACTCTTCCAGTGTTCGTCAACCCTCTCCCTTTAAGGGGCCGAGAGTCTCTTCTGTGGCTTCCGAGGAGGAGCCCATGCAATTGGGCAAGGTCTCGGTGGACGCCGAGGAGCGCCAACGTCGGTTTCGTACCAGGTCCTGTTTCTACTGTGGCAAGACAGGCCACCAGATCGCTTCTTGTCCTATCCGCCCAAAAGAGATGGCTCGCCAGTGAAGCTGGGCGTACTGACGAGCCCTATCATTCCCGACCATGCTGCCCAGAACCGCCTTGTATTTAAGGCCACTCTCCTTTAGAGGGACAACTCCGCATCATCATCTGCCCTTATCGACTCCGGGGCCGATGCTAACTTTATTGACATCACCTTTGTCAGGAGGCTCGGCATTCCCACGGAGGTCCTACCTACCCCTATCACTGCTCTCGCCCTGGACGGTAGGAGTCTGGGGTTAGTTACCCACTCCACCGTTCCCCTTCAGTTAATTTTGTCTGGCAATCATCGGGAGACAATCCAACTTCTCCTCATCCACGCTAAACAGTCCTCCATGGTCCTGGGTCAGACCTGGCTACGCCTCCACAACCCTCACATCGATTGGCGAGCCGGTCGCATCCTGGCATGGAGCGGTCACTGTTTAGCCAGCTGTCTCCGCTCTGCTCTACCCCCCCCGGGGGCCAAGTGTAACAGTCCTAACCAACCTGTACCCGACCTTGCTAACGTTCCTAGCCATTATCATGACCTGTCGCAAGTCTTCTCTAAATCACGTGCTCTGTCTTTGCCTCCTCACAGACCCTACGACTGTTGTATAGACCTTCTGGCAGGAGCCAAGCTTCCATCAGGCCGCCTCTACAGTCTGTCGGGTCCGGAGAAGTTGGCCATGGAGACTTATATCCACGAGTCTCTCGCGTCAGGCATAATCCGTCCCTCCTCATCCCCGGTTGGTGCAGGGTTCTTCTTCGTCGGGAAGAAGGACGGCTCTCTGCGGCCCTGCATTGACTACCGGGGCCTCAACGAGGTTACCATTCGAAACAAATATCCTCTTCCTCTGATTAACACCGCTTTTGAACTCCTCTCCCAGGCAGTCACCTTCACCAAACTCGACCTCCGCAACGCGTACCACCTGGTGCGTATACGCGAGGGGGACGAGTGGAAGACTGCGTTTAACACCCCGTTGGGCCACTACGAATATCTGGTGGTCCCGTTCGGTTTAACTAACGCCCCAGCAGTCTTCCAGGGCATGGTGAACGATGTTCTTCGGGACCTGTTGGGCAAGTGTGTTTTTGTTTACATTGATGACATCCTCATCTTTTCCAAGTCCCCTCAGGAACACATTCTCCACGTCCGGGAGGTTCTCCAGCGGCTGCTGGAGAACCAACTCTTCGTCAAAGCCGAGAAGTGCTCGTTTCACGCTTCATCCGTCCCGTTCCTCGGCTTCATCATCGAGGAGGGCAGTATCCGGGCGGATCCTGCGAAAGTCAAGGCGGTGACAGAATGGCCCCAACCCTCCTCACGTAAGCACCTCCAACAGTTCCTCGGCTTCGCTAACTTTTATCGTCGGTTCATCCGTAATTACAGTGTCATTGCTGCCCCCCTTACCAAGCTCACCTCCACGTCCATTCCCTTTTGCTGGAATTCCGAGGCCCAGCTGGCCTTTGAACAGCTCAAGGTTCGGTTCTCCACAGCCCCCATTCTCTGTCACCCCGACACCACCCGTCAGTTTACTGTTGAGGTTGATGCCTCCGACACCGGTGTGGGGGCCATTCTGTCCCAGCGAGCCGCCTTGGACAACAAGCTCCATCCCTGCGCATTCTTCTCCCGGAGACTGTCCTCCGCGGAGCGCAACTATGATGTCGGGGATCGGGAACTTCTTGCTATAAAGCTGGCACTGGAGGAGTGGCGTCACTGGCTGGAGGGGGCAGGTAACCCTTTTATTGTTCTCACGGACTATCAAAATTTGGTTTACATTAGGTCGGCCAAAAGGCTTAATGCCCGTCAGGCTAGGTGGTCTCTGTTTTTTGCCCGCTTTAATTTTTCTGTAACCTTCCGCCCCGGCTCCCGTAATACCAAGGCAGATGCCTTGTCCCGTATTTTTTCCCTCCCCTCCAGTCCTGCTGATCCGGAGCCCATTCTTCCGGCATCCTGTGTTGTGGCTGCGGTGTCCTGGGAGATCGAGGAGATCGTGAAGGCCGCCCAGGCTTCCCAACCGGATCCCCGCAATAACCCTAACTCCTCTCTTTTTGTGCCCGACTCCGTCCGCTCCCAGGTCCTTGAATGGGTTCACGCCTCCTGTCTGGCTTGTCACCCAGGTGTTGCCAGAACTATCGCCCTGGTCAGGAGGAGTTTTTGGTGGCCTACCCTCAAGGGGGATACCCGTGCCTTCGTCCTGGCTTGCCCTGTTTGCGCCAGGAGCAAGGCATCCCACCAGCCTCCCTCCGGTCTTCTCCACCCCCTCCCTGTCCCGGGCCATCCTTGGAGTCACATTGGCGTTGACTTCGTCACCGGTCTGCCGTTGTCAGAGGGCAACACTACCATCCTGACAATTGTGGACCGGTTCTCCAAGGCGGTTCACTTTATCCCTCTTCCCAAGCTCCCTTCCGCCCTCGAAACTGCAGAGCTCCTGGTGCTGCACGTGGTCAGGCTGCACGGGATCCCCTCCGACATCGTTTCGGACCGTGGGCCCCAATTCTCCTCCCAGGTTTGGAAGGCGTTCTGTGTGGCCCTGGGTGCTTCGGCTAGTTTGTCGTCAGGGTTCCATCCCCAGACTAACGGCCAGGCGGAGAGGGCTAACCAGGACCTGGGGGCCGCCCTGCGGTGCGTCACTGCTCGTAACCCCGCTTCCTGGAGCCGTTTTCTCCCTTGGGTGGAGTATGCGCATAACTCCCTTAAGTGCGCATCCACGGGGATGTCCCCCTTCGAATGCTCCTTGGGGTACCAACCTCCCCTCCTGCCGGCCCAGGAAGTTGAGGTGGCAGTTCCCTCCGTTAAGTCTCACCTCCTTAGGTGCAAGCGTATGTGGAGACTTACACGCACCGCACTCCTTCGCTCTAATTCCCGTTCCCAGCGCCTGGCGGACCTTCACAGGACCGCAGCCCCTCAGTACAGAGCCGGTCAGCAGGTCTGGCTGTCCACAGCCAATATTCCCCTCCCCACTACATCTAAAAAACTTCAACCGCGGTTTATTGGTCCCTTCTCTATTGTTTGCCTTGTCAACCCCGTTTCTGTTAAACTCTCCCTTAAGGTCCACCCTGTATTCCATGTTAGCCAGATCAAGCCTGTCGCCTCCAGCCCCCTCAGTGCCCCGGCGGTCACTCCACCTCCGCCCCGGATCATCGACAACGCCCCGGCCTACACGGTGAGCCGGATACTCGACATTCGCCGTAAGGGCCGGGGCTTCCAATACCTGGTCGACTGGGAGGGTTATGGTCCTGAGGAGCGGTCCTGGCTCCACAAGAGCCTCATTCTGGACCACTCTCTCATCCGTGACTTTCACAACCTGTTCCCGGACAAAACTAGGCCTCCAGGTACGCCAGGTGGCGTTCATTGAGGGGGGGGTACTGTAACGTTCCGTTCCCTTCTGTCCGTTTTCCATGTTTTACCCTTTCCCCACATGTCATGTTGGATTCCCTTCATCCGTGTTTTCCCCTTTGCTACAGGCTGGGCATGCCCCCTTCTGTTTGTTTCACTCTGTTCCCCCACTTCGGTTTCAACCTATCTCTTTTCCCTCTTGTGGCATGCATTCCTCACCTGTTAATTAATCAATCACCCTCGGTTACATTCCTCACGCTTTCGTTATTGGTTTCAATTTCACTCCCCTACTTAAACCTCCGACTGGCTGCTATTCAGCGCCAGTTCGTTAACGTACTTCGTTTGTTTCCTGGTCTCCTGTTTTCTAGTCCTGTAAAGCTAAAACTCTGCTGTGGGTTTTTTCCTGTTAGCTCCTCTGTTTTCCGAACCACCTGTTTGGTAGTTATCCAGCCCTGGCTGTTGCGGTTTGCTCTGCCTCTAACCTGTCTACCTTAATTACCAGCTTTTCCTGTACCTACCAGTCTGTAGCTGTTTAGTCTCCCTGTGTGTGTTGCGGTACCTCCGCTCCCAGCTAACGTTGCGTCCGCAGTTGGGTGCTCTGCCTCTCTACCCTGCAGTGGTTCCTGTCCGGCCGTGGCTACCTCCATTGCTGCGGTTACAGTCCCAGGCTCCTCTGTGACCCAGCTACCCCAACCGGGCCAACCTGAGCTCCGCTACACAGCTCCACCCTGCCGTGTCCTGCCGTTTACCTACCTCTGCATCCAGTCCAGTTCCTGTTGGACCTCCCGGTCCAGATCCAGTCCAGTTCCAGTTCGGAACTCACCTCCTGTTTAAAGTCCAGTTCCGGTTTGGAACAACCCGTCGTTCCCGTTATCCAGTTCCTGTTGGACCTCCCGGTCCAGATCCAGTCCAGTTCCGGTTCGGAACTCACCTCCCGTTTAAAGTCCAGTTCCGGTTTGGAACAACCCTTCGTTCCCGTGATCCAGTTCCTGTTGGACCTCCCGGTCCAGAACCGGTCCAGTTCCGGTTCGGAACTCATTCCCCGCATCCAGTCCAGTTCCGGTTTGGAACAACCCGTCGTTCCCGTGATCCAGTTCCAGTTGGACCTCCCGGTCCAGAACCAGTCCAGTTCCGGTTCGGAACTCACCTTCCGTATCAAGTCCAGTTCCGGTTTGGAAGAACCCTTCGTTCCCGTGATCCAGTTCCTGAGTGGACCTCCCGGTCCGTTACAAGTCCAGTTCCGGTTTGGAACACACCTCGTTTCCGTGACCCAGTTCCTGTGGGTTCGCCCGGTCCAGTACCAGTCCAAGTTCCGGCTTGGAACTTCCAGGGGTGATCTAAGTCCAGCTCCGGCTTGGAGCAGTTCGCTGTGCCGGAGGACTTCCTCATTCCTGTTTTTCTATTGTGTTAACGTGTGTACAGCTTGGGACTACCCCAAAGCTCCTAATAAATACCCATTTCTGTTTTCCTGTCTCTTAGTCGTTGCATTTGGGTCCAGCCCGTGTTTGGTTCGTGACATTAAATTTCTAATAGCCTACCACTATTAGTACCACACCACCTCTTCTACTACTAATAATAATAATAATAATGTTAATTATTAATAATGAATTTACTTTACGTTTTTCACACACACACACACACACACACACACACGCACACACACACTGTTTGTGTGTGTATATATATATATACACACACATATCAAATGCAAAAATATACTCATGCCAAATTAAAAAAATAACCGTAGCATCACGTAAAACTGTACCGAAATCAGACTCCCTGCCAGAATTTGACTCCCCTCGCGTGCACGCACGTCCACTCTGCATTACGTTCTTTGCGACTTCTTCATTCTCCTTTCGCGATTTCCGACCAGTATCTTCGTTCTGTCGGAGGATAGATGGACCATTCTGTGTCACTGTCTGTAGCTACGTATAGTTACTCTTTTTCTAATTTTAAATGTTCGAATTCCGTGGCTTTCTGACGTAAATTAACAAGCATACTTTTAAAGAATCAATTGCCGACGTTACAAGCAGATAAAATGCATCAAAAGTATACTTTTCTAAAACGTCGTTAATGTTCATCCGTGTCTTAGATGGTGTTTCATTTGGCACAGATAGGCTATATTGAATTTATTTTTCACTGAGGTAGTAGGCTATAACATAGGGGATTTTACCCCATATCCATAAATCTTTTTTGAAATATGGCTATGTTCGGATATTTGCAGATATCGACAATACGTAAATATTGTAAGGATATATTTACATATTTAAAATCTACCAAAATTACCCTGTTTACACATCTGGGACTGTATTGTTTACCCACAGGGAGTCAGTTGGAGGCAGGGCTGCCAGAATCTGACTCCCCCTCCTTATCTCTACATTGCAATGTTTGACAGACACCAAACCTTCTGTGGTGACACACATAGGCAACAGGGGGTCAGTTACAGTGGGGGAGTCAGATTCTGGCAAGGCTTCAGTCCGGCTGCCAGAATCTGACTCCCCCTCCTTATCTCAGGATTGCAGTGTTTCACAAACACCAGAATCACTCTAGTGACACATCTGGACATCTACTATACAGCCTCAAAAGCAATTGTTCATATCTGCAACAGGGGGTCAGTTACAGTGGGGGAGTCAGATTCCGGCAAGGCCTCAGCGTGGCTGCCAGAATCTGACTCCCCCTCCTTATCTCAGGATTGCAGTGTTTGACAAACACCAGAATCACTCTAGTGACACATCTGCACCTCTACTATACAGCCTCAAAAGCAATTGTTCATATCTGCAACAGGGGGTCAGTTACAGTGGGGGAGTCAGATTCCGGCAAGGCCTCAGCGTGGCTGCCAGAATCTGACTCCCCCTCCTTATCTCAGGATTGCATTGTTTCACAAACACCAGAATCACTGTATTGACACATCTGGACCTCATCTGTACACCCTTAAAAGCAATTGTTCATATCTGCAACAGGGGTCAGTTACAGTGGGGGAGTCAGATTCTGGCAAGGCTTCGGTCCGGCTGCCAGAATCTGACTCCCCCTCCTTATCTCAGGATTGCAGTGTTTCACAAACACCAGAATCACTCTAGTGACACATCTGGACCTCATCTGTACACTCTTAAAAGCAATTATTAATATCTGCAACTGGGGGTCAGTTACAGTGGGGGAGTCAGATTCCGGCAAGGCCTCAGCGTGGCTGCCAGAATCTGACTCCCCCTCCTTATCTCAGGATTGCATTGTTTCACAAACACCAGAATCACTCTATTGACACATCCGGACCTCCTCTGTACATCCTTAAAAGCAATTGTTAATATCTGCAACAGGGGGTCAGTTACAGTGGGGGAGTCAGATTCCGGCAAGGCCTCAGCGTGGCTGCCAGAATCTGACTCCCCCTCCTTATCTCAGGATTGCATTGTTTCACAAACACCAGAATCACTCTATTGACACATGTGGACCTCATCTGTACACCCTTAAAAGCAGTTGTTAATATCTGCAACAGGGGGTCAGTTACAGTGGGGGAGTCAGATTCCGGCAAGGCCTCAGCGTGGCTGCCAGAATCTGACTCCCCCTCCTTATCTCAGGATTGCAGTGTTTGACAAACACCAGAATCACTCTAGTGACACATCTGCACCTTACTATACAGCCTCAAAAGCAATTGTTCATATCTGCAACAGGGGGTCAGTTACAGTGGGGGAGTCAGATTCCGGCAAGGCCTCAGCGTGGCTGCCAGAATCTGACTCCCCCTCCTTATCTCAGGATTGCATTGTTTCACAAACACCAGAATCACTGTATTGACACACCTGGACCTCATCTGTACACCCTTAAAAGCAATTGTTCATATCTGCAACAGGGGGTCAGTTACAGTGGGGGAGTCAGATTCTGGCAAGGCTTCGGTCCGGCTGCCAGAATCTGACTCCCCCTCCTTATCTCAGGATTGCAGTGTTTCACAAACACCAGAATCACTCTAGTGACACATCTGGACCTCATCTGTACACCCTTAAAAGCAATTGTTCATATCTGCAACAGGGGGTCAGTTACAGTGGGGGAGTCAGATTCTGGCAAGGCTTCGGTCCGGCTGCCAGAATCTGACTCCCCCTCCTTATCTCAGGATTGCATTGTTTCACAAACACCAGAATCACTCTATTGACACATCCGGACCTCCTCTGTACATCCTTAAAAGCAATTGTTAATATCTGCAACAGGGGGTCAGTTACAGTGGGGGAGTCAGATTCCGGCAAGGCCTCAGCGTGGCTGCCAGAATCTGACTCCCCCTCCTTATCTCTAGATTGCAGTGTTTGACAAACACCAGAATCACTCTATTGACACATCTGGACCTCATCTGTACACCCTTAAAAGCAATTGTTAATATCTGCAACAGGGGGTCAGTTACAGTGGGGGAGTCAGATTCCGGCAAGGCCTCAGCGTGGCTGCCAGAATCTGACTCCCCCTCCTTATCTCAGGATTGCATTGTTTCACAAACACCAGAATCACTGTATTGACACATCTGGACCTCATCTGTACACCCTTAAAAGCAATTGTTCATATCTGCAACAGGGGGTCAGTTACAGTGGGGGAGTCAGATTCTGGCAAGGCTTCGGTCCGGCTGCCAGAATCTGACTCCCCCTCCTTATCTCAGGATTGCAGTGTTTCACAAACACCAGAATCACTCTAGTGACACATCTGGACCTCATCTGTACACTCTTAAAAGCAATTATTAATATCTGCAACTGGGGGTCAGTTACAGTGGGGGAGTCAGATTTCGGCAAGGCCTCAGCGTGGCTGCCAGAATCTGACTCCCCCTCCTTATCTCAGGATTGCATTGTTTCACAAACACCAGAATCACTCTATTGACACATCCGGACCTCCTCTGTACATCCTTAAAAGCAATTGTTAATATCTGCAACAGGGGGTCAGTTACAGTGGGGGAGTCAGATTCCGGCAAGGCCTCAGCGTGGCTGCCAGAATCTGACTCCCCCTCCTTATCTCAGGATTGCATTGTTTCACAAACACCAGAATCACTGTATTGACACACCTGGACCTCATCTGTACACCCTTAAAAGCAATTGTTCATATCTGCAACAGGGGGTCAGTTACAGTGGGGGAGTCAGATTCTGGCAAGGCTTCGGTCCGGCTGCCAGAATCTGACTCCCCCTCCTTATCTCAGGATTGCAGTGTTTCACAAACACCAGAATCACTCTAGTGACACATCTGGACCTCATCTGTACACCCTTAAAAGCAATTGTTCATATCTGCAACAGGGGGTCAGTTACAGTGGGGGAGTCAGATTCTGGCAAGGCTTCGGTCCGGCTGCCAGAATCTGACTCCCCCTCCTTATCTCAGGATTGCATTGTTTCACAAACACCAGAATCACTCTATTGACACATCCGGACCTCCTCTGTACATCCTTAAAAGCAATTGTTAATATCTGCAACAGGGGGTCAGTTACAGTGGGGGAGTCAGATTCCGGCAAGGCCTCAGCGTGGCTGCCAGAATCTGACTCCCCCTCCTTATCTCTAGATTGCAGTGTTTGACAAACACCAGAATCACTCTATTGACACATCTGGACCTCATCTGTACACCCTTAAAAGCAATTGTTAATATCTGCAACAGGGGGTCAGTTACAGTGGGGGAGTCAGATTCCGGCAAGGCCTCAGCGTGGCTGCCAGAATCTGACTCCCCCTCCTTATCTCAGGATTGCATTGTTTCACAAACACCAGAATCACTGTATTGACACATCTGGACCTCATCTGTACACCCTTAAAAGCAATTGTTCATATCTGCAACAGGGGGTCAGTTACAGTGGGGGAGTCAGATTCTGGCAAGGCTTCGGTCCGGCTGCCAGAATCTGACTCCCCCTCCTTATCTCAGGATTGCAGTGTTTCACAAACACCAGAATCACTCTAGTGACACATCTGGACCTCATCTGTACACTCTTAAAAGCAATTATTAATATCTGCAACTGGGGGTCAGTTACAGTGGGGGAGTCAGATTTCGGCAAGGCCTCAGCGTGGCTGCCAGAATCTGACTCCCCCTCCTTATCTCAGGATTGCATTGTTTCACAAACACCAGAATCACTCTATTGACACATCCGGACCTCCTCTGTACATCCTTAAAAGCAATTGTTAATATCTGCAACAGGGGGTCAGTTACAGTGGGGGAGTCAGATTCCGGCAAGGCCTCAGCGTGGCTGCCAGAATCTGACTCCCCCTCCTTATCTCTAGATTGCAGTGTTTGACAAACACCAGAATCACTCTATTGACACATCTGGACCTCATCTGTACACCCTTAAAAGCAATTGTTAATATCTGCAACAGGGGGTCAGTTACAGTGGGGGAGTCAGATTCCGGCAAGGCCTCAGCGTGGCTGCCAGAATCTGACTCCCCCTCCTTATCTCAGGATTGCATTGTTTCACAAACACCAGAATCACTCTATTGACACATGTGGACCTCATCTGTACACCCTTAAAAGCAATTGTTAATATCTGCAACAGGGGGTCAGTTACAGTGGGGGAGTCAGATTCCGGCAAGGCCTCAGCGTGGCTGCCAGAATCTGACTCCCCCTCCTTATCTCAGGATTGCAGTGTTTGACAAACACCAGAATCACTCTAGTGACACATCTGCACCTTACTATACAGCCTCAAAAGCAATTGTTCATATCTGCAACAGGGGGTCAGTTACAGTGGGGGAGTCAGATTCCGGCAAGGCCTCAGCGTGGCTGCCAGAATCTGACTCCCCCTCCTTATCTCAGGATTGCATTGTTTCACAAACACCAGAATCACTGTATTGACACATCTGGACCTCATCTGTACACCCTTAAAAGCAATTGTTCATATCTGCAACAGGGGGTCAGTTACAGTGGGGGAGTCAGATTCTGGCAAGGCTTCGGTCCGGCTGCCAGAATCTGACTCCCCCTCCTTATCTCAGGATTGCAGTGTTTCACAAACACCAGAATCACTCTAGTGACACATCTGGACCTCATCTGTACACTCTTAAAAGCAATTATTAATATCTGCAACGGGGGGTCAGTTACAGTGGGGGAGTCAGATTCCGGCAAGGCCTCAGCGTGGCTGCCAGAATCTGACTCCCCCTCCTTATCTCAGGATTGCATTGTTTCACAAACACCAGAATCACTCTATTGACACATCCGGACCTCCTCTGTACATCCTTAAAAGCAATTGTTAATATCTGCAACAGGGGGTCAGTTACAGTGGGGGAGTCAGATTCCGGCAAGGCCTCAGCGTGGCTGCCAGAATCTGACTCCCCCTCCTTATCTCTAGATTGCAGTGTTTGACAAACACCAGAATCACTCTATTGACACATCTGGACCTCATCTGTACACCCTTAAAAGCAATTGTTAATATCAGCAACAGGGGGTCAGTTACAGTGGGGGAGTCAGATTCCGGCAAGGCCTCAGCGTGGCTGCCAGAATCTGACTCCCCCTCCTTATCTCAGGATTGCATTGTTTCACAAACACCAGAATCACTGTATTGACACATCCGGACCTCCTCTGTACATCCTTAAAAGCAATTGTTAATATCTGCAACAGGGGGTCAGTTACAGTGGGGGAGTCAGATTCCGGCAAGGCCTCAGCGTGGCTGCCAGAATCTGACTCCCCCTCCTTATCTCAGGATTGCATTGTTTCACAAACACCAGAATCACTGTATTGACACATCTGCACCTCATCTGTACACCCTTAAAAGCAATTGTTCATATCTGCAACAGGGGGTCAGTTACAGTGGGGGAGTCAGATTCTGGCAAGGCTTCGGTCCGGCTGCCAGAATCTGACTCCCCCTCCTTATCTCAGGATTGCAGTGTTTCACAAACACCAGAATCACTCTAGTGACACATCTGGACCTCATCTGTACACTCTTAAAAGCAATTATTAATATCTGCAACGGGGGGTCAGTTACAGTGGGGGAGTCAGATTCCGGCAAGGCCTCAGCGTGGCTGCCAGAATCTGACTCCCCCTCCTTATCTCAGGATTGCATTGTTTCACAAACACCAGAATCACTCTATTGACACATCCGGACCTCCTCTGTACATCCTTAAAAGCAATTGTTAATATCTGCAACAGGGGGTCAGTTACAGTGGGGGAGTCAGATTCCGGCAAGGCCTCAGCGTGGCTGCCAGAATCTGACTCCCCCTCCTTATCTCTAGATTGCAGTGTTTGACAAACACCAGAATCACTCTATTGACACATCTGGACCTCATCTGTACACCCTTAAAAGCAATTGTTAATATCTGCAACAGGGGGTCAGTTACAGTGGGGGAGTCAGATTCCGGCAAGGCCTCAGCGTGGCTGCCAGAATCTGACTCCCCCTCCTTATCTCAGGATTGCATTGTTTCACAAACACCAGAATCACTCTATTGACACATGTGGACCTCATCTGTACACCCTTAAAAGCAATTGTTAATATCTGCAACAGGGGGTCAGTTACAGTGGGGGAGTCAGATTCCGGCAAGGCCTCAGCGTGGCTGCCAGAATCTGACTCCCCCTCCTTATCTCAGGATTGCAGTGTTTGACAAACACCAGAATCACTCTAGTGACACATCTGCACCTTACTATACAGCCTCAAAAGCAATTGTTCATATCTGCAACAGGGGGTCAGTTACAGTGGGGGAGTCAGATTCCGGCAAGGCCTCAGCGTGGCTGCCAGAATCTGACTCCCCCTCCTTATCTCAGGATTGCATTGTTTCACAAACACCAGAATCACTGTATTGACACATCTGGACCTCATCTGTACACCCTTAAAAGCAATTGTTCATATCTGCAACAGGGGGTCAGTTACAGTGGGGGAGTCAGATTCTGGCAAGGCTTCGGTCCGGCTGCCAGAATCTGACTCCCCCTCCTTATCTCAGGATTGCAGTGTTTCACAAACACCAGAATCACTCTAGTGACACATCTGGACCTCATCTGTACACTCTTAAAAGCAATTATTAATATCTGCAACGGGGGGTCAGTTACAGTGGGGGAGTCAGATTCCGGCAAGGCCTCAGCGTGGCTGCCAGAATCTGACTCCCCCTCCTTATCTCAGGATTGCATTGTTTCACAAACACCAGAATCACTCTATTGACACATCCGGACCTCCTCTGTACATCCTTAAAAGCAATTGTTAATATCTGCAACAGGGGGTCAGTTACAGTGGGGGAGTCAGATTCCGGCAAGGCCTCAGCGTGGCTGCCAGAATCTGACTCCCCCTCCTTATCTCAGGATTGCATTGTTTCACAAACACCAGAATCACTCTATTGACACATGTGGACCTCATCTGTACACCCTTAAAAGCAATTGTTAATATCTGCAACAGGGGGTCAGTTACAGTGGGGGAGTCAGATTCCGGCAAGGCCTCAGCGTGGCTGCCAGAATCTGACTCCCCCTCCTTATCTCAGGATTGCAGTGTTTGACAAACACCAGAATCACTCTAGTGACACATCTGCACCTTACTATACAGCCTCAAAAGCAATTGTTCATATCTGCAACAGGGGGTCAGTTACAGTGGGGGAGTCAGATTCCGGCAAGGCCTCAGCGTGGCTGCCAGAATCTGACTCCCCCTCCTTATCTCAGGATTGCATTGTTTCACAAACACCAGAATCACTGTATTGACACATCTGGACCTCATCTGTACACCCTTAAAAGCAATTGTTCATATCTGCAACAGGGGGTCAGTTACAGTGGGGGAGTCAGATTCTGGCAAGGCTTCGGTCCGGCTGCCAGAATCTGACTCCCCCTCCTTATCTCAGGATTGCAGTGTTTCACAAACACCAGAATCACTCTAGTGACACATCTGGACCTCATCTGTACACTCTTAAAAGCAATTATTAATATCTGCAACGGGGGGTCAGTTACAGTGGGGGAGTCAGATTCCGGCAAGGCCTCAGCGTGGCTGCCAGAATCTGACTCCCCCTCCTTATCTCAGGATTGCATTGTTTCACAAACACCAGAATCACTCTATTGACACATCCGGACCTCCTCTGTACATCCTTAAAAGCAATTGTTAATATCTGCAACAGGGGGTCAGTTACAGTGGGGGAGTCAGATTCCGGCAAGGCCTCAGCGTGGCTGCCAGAATCTGACTCCCCCTCCTTATTTCTAGATTGCAGTGTTTGACAAACACCAGAATCACTCTATTGACACATCTGGACCTCATCTGTACACCCTTAAAAGCAATTGTTAATATCAGCAACAGGGGGTCAGTTACAGTGGGGGAGTCAGATTCCGGCAAGGCCTCAGCGTGGCTGCCAGAATCTGACTCCCCCTCCTTATCTCAGGATTGCATTGTTTCACAAACACCAGAATCACTGTATTGACACATCCGGACCTCCTCTGTACATCCTTAAAAGCAATTGTTAATATCTGCAACAGGGGGTCAGTTACAGTGGGGGAGTCAGATTCCGGCAAGGCCTCAGCGTGGCTGCCAGAATCTGACTCCCCCTCCTTATCTCAGGATTGCATTGTTTCACAAACACCAGAATCACTGTTTTGACACATCTGCACCTCATCTGTACACCCTTAAAAGCAATTGTTCATATCTGCAACAGGGGGTCAGTTACAGTGGGGGAGTCAGATTCTGGCAAGGCTTCGGTCCGGCTGCCAGAATCTGACTCCCCCTCCTTATCTCAGGATTGCAGTGTTTCACAAACACCAGAATCACTCTAGTGACACATCTGGACCTCATCTGTACACTCTTAAAAGCAATTATTAATATCTGCAACGGGGGGTCAGTTACAGTGGGGGAGTCAGATTCCGGCAAGGCCTCAGCGTGGCTGCCAGAATCTGACTCCCCCTCCTTATCTCAGGATTGCATTGTTTCACAAACACCAGAATCACTCTATTGACACATCCGGACCTCCTCTGTACATCCTTAAAAGCAATTGTTAATATCTGCAACAGGGGGTCAGTTACAGTGGGGGAGTCAGATTCCGGCAAGGCCTCAGCGTGGCTGCCAGAATCTGACTCCCCCTCCTTATCTCTAGATTGCAGTGTTTGACAAACACCAGAATCACTCTATTGACACATCTGGACCTCCTCTGTACACCCTTAAAAGCAATTGTTAATATCAGCAACAGGGGGTCAGTTACAGTGGGGGAGTCAGATTCCGGCAAGGCCTCAGCGTGGCTGCCAGAATCTGACTCCCCCTCCTTATCTCAGGATTGCATTGTTTCACAAACACCAGAATCACTGTATTGACACATCTGGACCTCATCTGTACACCCTTAAAAGCAATTGTTCATATCTGCAACAGGGGGTCAGTTACAGTGGGGGAGTCAGATTCTGGCAAGGCTTCGGTCCGGCTGCCAGAATCTGACTCCCCCTCCTTATCTCAGGATTGCAGTGTTTCACAAACACCAGAATCACTCTAGTGACACATCTGGACCTCATCTGTACACTCTTAAAAGCAATTATTAATATCTGCAACTGGGGGTCAGTTACAGTGGGGGAGTCAGATTCCGGCAAGGCCTCAGCGTGGCTGCCAGAATCTGACTCCCCCTCCTTATCTCAGGATTGCATTGTTTCACAAACACCAGAATCACTCTATTGACACATCCGGACCTCCTCTGTACATCCTTAAAAGCAATTGTTAATATCTGCAACAGGGGGTCAGTTACAGTGGGGGAGTCAGATTCCGGCAAGGCCTCAGCGTGGCTGCCAGAATCTGACTCCCCCTCCTTATCTCTAGATTGCAGTGTTTGACAAACACCAGAATCACTCTATTGACACATCTGGACCTCATCTGTACACCCTTAAAAGCAATTGTTAATATCTGCAACAGGGGGTCAGTTACAGTGGGGGAGTCAGATTCCGGCAAGGCCTCAGCGTGGCTGCCAGAATCTGACTCCCCCTCCTTATCTCTAGATTGCAGTGTTTGACAAACACCAGAATCACTCTATTGACACATCTGGACCTCATCTGTACACCCTTAAAAGCAATTGTTAATATCTGCAACAGCGGGTCAGTTACAGTGGGGGAGTCAGATTTCGGCAAGGCCTCAGCGTGGCTGCCAGAATCTGACTCCCCCTCCTTGTCTCTAGATTGCAGTGTTTGACAGACACCAAACCTGTTGTGGTGACACACATTTGCCTCACCTGTGCAGCCTCCCAAGCATTTGTTAATTTCTGCAACAACCTATGACTTCTTCATAGTGCGTAACAGCAGCGTGATGAATCGTCTGTATACGCACAACATCAGGCGACAGGGGTTATCCTCTCAAGACATGGCTCTTCAGCCCACTGATCAACCTACAGACAGGAGGAGACTCGCTTCAATGTGGCCCATGGCCGTGTAAGTTTTGTTGTGGAATGCACAATAGGCATGCTGAAAGGCAGATGACTATGTCTGGATGCAACTGGAGAGAGGCTCATGTATAAACCAGAAAAGGTATGCCAGATTATTTTATCCTGTTGTTTGCTCCACAACATCACCTTGAGCCATGGGATTACCCATGAGGACCTGAGGCCCGATGAGCGCCCACAGCCACTGACCCCCCTCCAGACCAAGGACAGCTGAATGTCATTGCTCACAGGAGGAGGTGCCAACTAATACAGTGATTGTAACTGAACAGGTAAGAAAAATACACCATGGGCAATATAATGACGATTAAACAACAGCGTTTCACAAAGTTCATTTTATTTATTTGGATACACACTCAACCTGTCATGGTCTCCTACCTTATTTCTCGTTTTCCACGCCTATCCACGTTTCCGATCTATCGGATTTTCCGCATTCCGTTGCGGGATTTTATTTTACCCCAGGTAATTATTCTTTTCACCTGACTTACCTGGCGCCAGGTATTTAATCCCCTGAGTTCCGCTTCCGGGCGCTTCGAGATCATTTCGTTTTCTTACGAATGTCAGGGCTTAGTTGTTTTTCTCTGTCTGCCTAAAAAAGATCTGTTCTTTTGTTTTTGACAGTAGACCTTAGACTACCTGAAGCTCAGGGGATTGCTTTTCAGTTCCCTTTTTTCCTCTCCTACTCTCTTTGTCTTTGAGAGTTTGAGTCTTATTTTGTTTTCATTTATTTCACCAATTATCGGGCGTTATAGTCACGTTCCGAAGGTGCCTTGTTTTTTCCTGTTCTTACCTTTGCTACTTTCTTTATTTTCGCCAGTTTCTTGGCTATCCCGGTTCATCAGGGTGTTTATTGTTTGGCTCTACCGAGGAGTTTTTCTTCCTCATATACCTCTGTCCGTGTTTCGTGGCTATCCCGTTTTCCAAGGGTGTTTTTTATTTGGCTACGGCCGGGAGGTTTTCATCCCTTGTTTCTTTGTCGCGTTTGGCTCATTGCAGTAGTGCTTCAAACCCCTTACACAACCAGATAAATTGAATTTGAAGCTCTTGCAACTCCAGAACCACCTCGCCAACTAATTGGTTTAAATCTGTGATTTCAGCATGCTGTCGGTCAGGACCTTGCCAGGGGTGGAGACAATGTGTGTAGAAGAAGGAGTGAGACTCTCCTGTGCAGCGCCTACATCCCCTGCGCCATGGGAACGGAGGGGCACCTATCGGGACGCAATCTTGCACCTCAGGGCGGTTTCTTGCTCCATCTCAGCTTCTCTTTAAATAAAAAGTCAAGATTACAATGGTGTCTGGTCTCATAACTTTAAAATGATACATCAGGTAGGCCTAGCATTTCAATGTGTCTGATCACCCACATGCTGAATTGACAAGCATGTGGTCGGTGTCGCCGTGTGGCCCAATGCCGCTGATGGCACTCTTCCCTATAGTGTCACCTATATTTTCCTCCTCGGGAGACAGTAGGGGCCCAGCACATCCCACACCTGTGGCCTTTATGCTTGTTTAATGCGCAGCTATGCGTTCCTTTGCATGACACTTTAGGTCACCACACTTCTTCTTCGTCGCTGATTTCCCACCTCATTGACTGCTGCAGCCACAAATTGCCAGGACACATAATTCACTTTGCTGGTAATCCCACTTGACAATCTACCAAACAATATGGTTGATCACATGTCGATTTCAGCCAGGAGCGTCACAACCTCGGGACCCGTGAAATTTTTGTTCTTTGTTCTCATATCGGCTTCTTCTAACATTTTTGTCTAACATTCTTTCTTTTTTTCTTTCATTTTGGTTGATATCGGGCCTTATTCCCACCTAGGCTATTTATAGGGAAATGAGGACTATTGGAGGCATTCTAAGGGAGGAGCATTGACCTTATTCAGATGCAATTTAAGGATAATTTGTGATTTATAATAATTTCTATGAATCACACGTACACACATTTTGAGAAATGGTCTTATATCAAATTTAGGATGAAATCTAAGCAACTTTTTATAAATGAGGACCCTAGACCTCCATTGTTCACCCTCAAAAGAATTTCTTCATAATTGTCAGTTCCAGGGGAGTCAGATTCAGGAAAGGCCTCACTCCTAAAACTTTTCTCTAGATTGTAGTGTTTAACACACAAAAAATAACTTCTGGACCCTTTCTGGTGTGCATAGTTTTTATTTTCTCCCACGAACAGAAATAATATGGGCCTCATCAACTAATGTATCAATTATATAAAAAAAGTGCAATTACAGTTGTGCAAAAACTATGGTACAATATTCTCCAAAGAACAAAAATAGCATGGCCAACTTGGCCCTGTGTTTCTTCATCTTAGCATATGAAGAGATTGTGCCTCAGGGAACAACATATGATTTCAATAAAAAAATTTTAACAGTTGATGAATAATTACACTCCAGAAAGGATATGGTTATACTTTGTTGGCAAGTTTACTTTAGAAAATGTACAGGTTTTAAAATGTTAACTGCTGCTACAGATTCACAAGCAAACATTTATATCAAGAAACATGTACAATAGAGAAAGGGGGGATGAATAAATAAATGCAGATAAAAATAAGTAATATTTTTAAAATAGCGTACATATAGCATTTTTACAAACGTATCCAGACATGTTTGTGGGTCAGATGATGGAAAATACGTAATAGTACTAATTTTCTTAACATAATAATAGTTATATTTGTGAACAGAATTTTGTAAACACAAGGATATCTATGCTCTGTAGGACCACAGAGGTTTTGATAGAAATCCAAATATTCAAAATAAATAAATCAATAAATAATAATAATAATGATAATAATACATTTTATTCATTCTACATTCATACATTCACCCAAAGCAGTGGATGCATACAATTATTCAAACATGCCCTATAGTGTCGTAATTTTTCTGTTTAATTTCTAAGTGCAACACATCTGAATCAGAGTATTTCCACTATAAATTATTTTCATTTTGCAGTTTGATGTGGCACATACAGTTTCATTGACCACATTCTCTTGAGATGGTAAGATGAAGAAACACAGGGCCAAGTTGCATTAAATAATTTAGGAAAGTTTGGATAGCATTGCTTTGGAATAGAGTTAGTTTATTTAGTGTGAGCTACGATAGGCAATATTGTTAGTTGTAACTTTTAAAGGCAGGCCTAGTTTTTGCAAGTTGGAATTAAGGACTTATAGACAGCGCTCTGTAGGCTATGCGTGAGTAACTTGGCTTTTTTTACGTCGGAGACGTTTTTGTTCAGATTTATATAGTCAAGCCGGAAAGTCTCCCCACCCCTTTCACCTTCTCCACGTTTTATTACGTTACAGACTTATACTACAATAGATTGAGTTCATTTTTTGCCTCAAACATCTACACACAATAGCCAATAATGACGAAGTGAAAACAGGTTTTTAGAAAATATGCAATTTTATTTTACTGACAAAAATAGGTTATTTAGGGGTTACATATCTGTACACACCCTTAGCCTAATACTTGGTTGCTGCACCTTTGGCAGCGATTACAGCTTCAAGGCATCTTGGGAAAGAAGCTACGAGCTTGGCACACTTGTTTCTGGACATTTTTGCCCATTCCTCTTGGCATATCCTTGCAAGCTCCATCAGGTTGGATGGGGAGCGTCGGTACACAGCCATTTTCAGCTCTTTCCACAGATGTTCAATTGGATTCAGGTCTGGGCTCTGGCTGGGCCACTCAAGGACATGCACAGACTTTCTCCGAAGCCACTCCTTTGTTCTCTTGGCTGTGTGCTTCGGGTCGTTGTCATGTTGGAAGGTAAACCTTCGCCCCAGTCTGAGGTCCAGAGCGCTCTGGAGCAGGTTTTCTTCAAGGATCTCGGTGTACTTAGCTGCATTCATCTTTCCCTCTATCAGGACTAGTCACCCTGTTCCCGCTGCTGAAAAACATCCCCACATCATGATACTGCCACCGCCATGCTTCACTGTAGGGATGGCATTAGCCAGGTGATGAGTGGTGCCTGGTTTCCTCCAGACGTGACGCTTGGTATTCAGGCCAAAAAGTTCCATTTTGGTTTCATCAGACCAGAGAATCTTGATTCTCATGGTTTGAGAGTCCTCTAGGTGCCTTTTGGCAAACTCCAAGCGGGCTGTGATGTGCCTTTTACTAAGGAGGGCCTTCCGTCTGGCCACTCTACCATAAAGGCCTGATTGGTGGAGTGCTGCCTGGATGGTTGATCTTCTGAAAGGTTCTCCCATCTCCACAAGGATACGCTGGAGCTCTGTCAGAGTGACCCTCGGGTTCCTGCTCACCTCCCTGGCCAAGGCCCGTCTTCCCCGATTGCTCAGTTTGGCCAGGCGGCCAGGTCTAGGAAGATTCTTGGTGGTTCCAAACTTCTTCCAATTACGAATGATGGTGGCCACTGTACTCTTTGGGACCTGTAAAGCTGCAGAGATTTTTCCGTACCCTTCTCCAGATCTATGCCTTGACACAATCCTGTTTCTGGGGTCTGCAGATAATTCCTTTGACCCCCATGGCTTGGAGTTTGCTCTGACATGCACTGTCAACTGTGGGACCTTATATAGGCAGGTGTTGGCAATCCCCAATCATGTCCAATCAATTGAATTTATCACAGGTGGACTCCAATTAAGTTGTAGAAACATCTCAAGCAGTATCAGTGGAAACAAAATGCACCTCAGCTCACTTTTGGGTGTCATATCAAAGGGTGTGCACACTTGTGTACATATGATATTTTACATTTTGATTTTTTATAAATTAGCACAAATGTCTAAAAACCTGTTTTCACTTTGTCATTATGGGCTATTTTGTGTAGAATTTAGATTTAGAATTTAGACTTTAGATTTTAAATATGTAAATATATCCTTACAATATTTACGTATTGTCGATATCTGCAAATATCCAAACATAGCCATATTTCAAAAAAGATTTATGGATATGGGGTAAAATCCCCTATGTACTACCTCAATGAAAAATAAATTCAATATAGCCTATCTGTGCCAAATGAAACACTATCTAAGAAAAGTATACTTTACATGCATTTTATCTGCTTTTAACGTCGGCAATTGATTCTTTAAAAGTATGCTTGTTAATGTACGTCAGAAAGCCACGGAAATCGAACATTTAAAATTGGAAAAAGAGTAACTATACGTAGCTACAGACAGTGACACAGAATGGTCCATCTATCCTCCGACAGAACGAAGATACTGGTCGGAAATCGCGAAAGGAGAATGAAGAAGTCGCAAAGAACGTAATGCAGAGTGGACGTGCGTGCACGCGAGGGGAGTCAAATTCTGGCAGGGAGTCTGATTTCGGTACAACACCGGCCCTGGGTAGCTATATTAAGTAACTGAGCAGAATGCACTTAACGGTTTGCTGCGTTAAGGCAGGAATTGGAAAGTCATCTCATCAGCCACAAAAACCGTAGCGTCCGTTTCGCCTCGAACGCTCAACACACATTGCTAAAGTAGGCTAGCCTACGCTTGATATAGCCAACATAGTCTATTGAAAAGAGCCTGGGATAATTCCTCAGCCTATTATTCTTATGTCAATCACTGTATGATGATGCTAACTGAAGTTTCTCATCGAGGCTAATTCTGTTTCTATCATTATTATTATTATTATTATTAGGCGTATTATTATTATTTGTTTTTTATATAACACTATGGGCCCTATCTTGGCGATCTTGGCGCTTAGTCTAAGCGCATGGCGCTAAGTCCATTTAGGGCGTGTCCAAGTCCACTTTTGCTATTTTAACGGCGTGTTTTTTTGGCGCTAAGCACGGCGCATGGCGCAACTGGGCTGAACCTAGTCGCTTCATTAATTATAGGTGTGTCTTGGGCGTGACATTCAATAAACCAATCAAAATGTCATATCCCATTCCCTTTAAAAGCCTGCTTTTCCACCTTGGCGGATTGCTTATGATGGCGAAACAGACATGCTCGTGCGTGTTTAGTGTGATCAAGGAATAGGCTAAATGGAGTATGATCAATATTATTCGGACTAACCATTAGCCTATGAGTTCCCGGTAATTCCAGACAGGGCTGTTATTTTACAAAATATATGCGGTTAAATTTCGTTAAAAGGACCTGCAACAGCTGAGAATAAGCTATCGATGGCTTCAGTCTCACCTTAGAAAATGCCAAATTAGCCTGCTTGTTCAGCGAATTTCGTTTGATTATGCAATGAAAGTGTCAAACATCAATTCCAAGAGGCTGTTCTCATGGAGTTCTCGAAGTTCAAGCTTCATCCAAAGTTCATTAGGCTACCTGCATAGTAGGCTAATATTGATTAATAACATACATACCGTTATTTTGCTTTAATGATGACACTAAATAGCCATACAATAAAGCTGTCAAGTTCGCAACCCATAAGTTCACGCATATTTCCCCTTGTTTAATAATGTCCTGTTTATGGAAATGTGACCAACCTGTTTTACTCGTAGCGTAATCCTTTAAAACAATCCACTTTCCCAGGAAGACCGTTAAACGTGCGACTTACAGCAGGGGAAACAGAACATGCAGCTCACGTGCAGAGAATGGCATTAAAATTAATTGTGTAACGTGCTGCAAATTTGTTTTAGTTTCTAATTAGACGCTTAGTTCTCTTTAAAATCGTTTTGTTCAGTTAAGGAATAACGGGTGAAATCAGCTGGGTTTTAAACGGTGAGAGAATGGAAACCTGGTCACTAATTAAAAAAAATATGAAGGACGAAGAATAGCTAAGGTTACAATTTAGTTAACATGGTGACATCTCCGTTTTTTAACCATAGGATATCGAAAAAAAACTTATGCACAGCGAATCCGCTGTAGCCTAGGCTATTTGAAAAACAATAAATGCAATATTCACTGGACAAGGTTTTAAACTTTTTTCAGTCACAAACCATTCTATTTACTTACAGGCTGTATTCATAGATAAACAGAGCTGTATTGTAATGACATCTGAAGCGCATTTTCAGAACTTAAATGTCCGTCTATTGCCGTGGGCGAGTTTTCCATTGAATGACAATTCACGCATTAGGTGCAAAGTGTTAGGTGCTGGTGGGGGAAGGACCCAAAGGCAGGCAGGAATATGAAAAAAACCAAAGTTTATTCAGGGCAAGGCAGCAATCCGTGGTAAAACAGGCAGGGTCGAAAAAGCGGGTATTCAAACAACGCAACAAAACACAATCCAAAAGAGTAGTCAAGGAACAGGCAGGGGTCAAACCGGGAAGGCACAGCAAAAGCACAAAATCAGGATCCAAAGACAGGGTTGCGAGAACACAGGCAGGAGTCAAAAACCGGGGAGGCGTAGAAGGAACACAAAGAAAACCAAACAGACTGGATACAAAACAACAACAGGCAAAGGACTTGGGAAACAAAAACTAGAAAACAGAATAAACAAAACAACTCGGGCAGAAACTCGGAAAAAACAGAATGTAACACAGAAGCAGAAATATAATAAGAGGAACTCGCCAAGAACACTGAAATGACAAGGTAGGCTATATATACACAGAGGGAGACAGACATAATGGGAATCAGGTGTGTAGAAGCAGGGAGGGGAGATTGCTCACAGGTGAGAACAGTGAGGGTTAACGGGGACCAATAAAACAATGACAGGGGAAACGTAAGACACGGACTGGAATACACATAGACACAATGATAACAAACGGCCTGGAGTTAGCAGGTAAACAAGTGCACAGCTCAGATTGGAGGAACACGAAAGTGGACACATGTGCAGAGAATGCGAAATCACAGATTGATGCAGGGATAGGATAACGAGGAGGGAAATGACAGCTGCAGGTAGAAACTCAAGATGAATTAGTAATGTTAGTAGTGAACTCTAGAACCCTAATGTTAGTAGGTTAGTATTATATACACATGTTAGTTTGTTAGCAGGTTAGTATTAAATCTAATCTAACAGTTAGTATGATTAGTACATTAGTATTATATACAAATATAAATAAAGTCAGAAGGAAGAAAACGAGATATACGAAATACAGAAGAAACCTGAATGTTCCCAAAATCACCCGAATAGTGCAATGACAAAGACAGGGGGTGGAATCTCAGAAACATGGAACGCGGACTGACAATCGCGAGGGAAAGAAAACAGGAAAAATAATAAAGAATAAACACAGATTACAGGATCCTAACACAAAGACAATTCGCGCATTAGGCTTGATAGCTATAGGTGTTATCAGCTCCTTTTTAATGGATAGCCATTGTCCCGTACCATCGCACATCGCCTGGATGTTGATGGAGTGGGCTGAGAGCAATGTAATGTGGCATTGTTTCCCTTCGCTGAGGGAAAGGTATGTGGACCTATGGAACCTTTTATTATTATGCATTTTTGATATAGCCTACACAATAATAATATTTCACATTGTGATCTAGATATTTTAGTCATGCCTGTGCACGCCCCTGTGTGTAACAGACAGGAGGGTATGCGCGTTGTGCACACGCCTATGTAGACGCACTTATATGCGCCATTAAAATAGCATGTAAACAACTGCGACATGACTTTAGACCAGGTTTGTGGTGGTTCTAGCGCAAGCGCTTTCTGCTGGCTCAAGATAGCAATACGCCAAAAAGAATCCTGGCCACTCCTCATCTTAAAGGTTGTATCAGCGATTTTGGGTCGAAACATAAGTGATCACATTCATCTGATTTGTCCTCACGATCCGCTAGCTGCCCGCCCCATAAGCAGGCCGTCAAAAAACCGCGTCTCTGTAGGCAGCCTATGCTCCGAGATCGTACACAAAAACAAATGGTACTACCAACCACTCAAAACCAAAATAAACAGTATTCCAACCAATCACCGACAAGGGGTGGGTGATACTAATACGCTAATGCTCTTATCTCGCTGAAATCTTGACGGATTTACAAACGGTTTGGTTTCTTACAAACGTTATTAACGTGGTTATAATTCTGGATGCTTGAACACTATTTTTTAAAACATAACATAATTGGCTCTGAGCTGGGGCTGGCTCTGTTTGTTTGGGATTTCGCTTCAGAAGTTACGTCACCCAAAATCGCTGATACAACCTTTAAGACCAACACGCCCAGTTCACTAATGATGGCGCAAGACTAGTTAATGGCGCAATGCTAGTTAAACGGCGTAAGCGTTATTATGGACCTAGCGCCGGGTGTAAGATAGCAAAGACACTTGCGTTTGCGTTAGCGCCGCTTTGCGCCGGGTGTAAGATAGGGCCCTATGGGCCCTATCTTGGCGATCTTGGCGCTTAGTCTAAGCGCATGGCGTAAAGTCCATTTTGGGTGTGTCCAAGTCCAATTTTGCTATTTTAACGGCGTGTGTTTTTGGCGCTAAGCACGGCGCAAGGTGCAACTGGGCTGAACCTAGTCGCTTCATTAATTATAGGTGTGTCTTGGGCGTGACATGCAATAAACCAATCAAAATGTCATATCCCATTCCCTTTAAAAGCCTGCTTTTCCACCTTGGCGGATTGCTTGATGGCGAAACAGACATGCTCGTGCGTGTTTAGTGTGATCAAGGAATAGGCTAAATGGAGTATGATCAATATTATTCGGACTAACCATTAGCCTATGAGTTCCCGGTAATTCCAGACAGGGCTGTTATTTTACAAAATATATGCGGTTAAATTTCGTTAAAAGGACCTGCAACAGCTGAGAATAAGCTATCGATGGCTTCAGTCTCACCTTAGAAAACGCCAAATTAGCCTGCTTGTTCAGCTAATTTTGTTTGATTATGCAATGAAAGTGTCAAACATCAATTCCAAAAGGCTGTTCTCATGGAGTTCTCGAAGTTCAAGCTTCATCCAAAGTTCATTAGGCTACCTGCATAGTAGGCTAATATTGATTAATAACATACATACCGTTATTTTGCCTTAATGATGACACTAAATAGCCTACAATAAAGCTGTCAGGTTCGCAACCCATATGTTCAGGCATATTTCCCCTTGTTTAATAATGTCCTGTTTATGGAAATGTGACCAAGCTGTTTTACTCGTAGTGTAATCCTTTAAAACAATCCACTTTCCCAGGAAGACCATGAAACGTGCGACTTACAGCAGGGGAAACAGAGAACATGTAGCGCACGTGCAGAGAATGGCATTAAAATTAATTGTGAATTAATTGTGTAACGTGCTGCAAATTTGTTTTAGTTTCTAATTAGACGCTTAGTTCTCTTTAAAATCGTTTTGTTCAGTTATGGAATAACGGGTGAAATCAGCTGGGTTTTAAACGGTGAGAGTATGGAAACCTGGTCACTGTAATTTAAAAAATATGAAGGACGAAGAATAGCTAAGGTTACAATTTAGTTAACATGGTGACATCTCCGTTTTTTAACCATAGGCTATCGAAAAAAACTTATGCACAGCGAATCCGCTGTAGCCTAGGCTATTTGAAAAACAATAAATGCAATATTCACTGGACAAGGTTTTGAACTTTTTTCAGTCACAAACCATTCTATTTACTTACAGGCTGTATTCATAGATAAACAGAGCTGTATTGTAATGACATCTGAAGCGTATTGTAATGACATCTTAAATGTCCGTCTATTGCCGTGCACGAGTTTTCCATTGAATGACAATTCGCGCATTAGGGTTGATATAGGTGTTATCAGCTGCTTTTTAAAGGATAGCCATTGTCCCGTACCATCGCACATCGCCTGGATGTTGTTGGAGTGGGCTAAAAGCAATTTAATGTGCATGGCATTCCCCTTCGCTGAGGGAAAGGTAGGCTATGGACCCTTTTATTATTATGTATTTTTTATATAGGCTACACAATAATACTATTTCACATTGTAATCTTGATATTTTAATCATGCTTGTGCACGCCCCTGTGTGTAACAGACAGGAGGGTACGTGCATTGTGCACACGCCTTTGTAGACGCACTTATATGCGCCGTTAAAATAACATGTATACAACTGCGACATGACTTTAGACCAGGTTAGTGGTGGTTCTAGCGCAAGCGCTTTCTGCTGGCTCAAGATAGCAATACGCCAAAAATAATCCTGGCCACTCCTCATCTTAAGACCAACACGCCCAAACGGCGCAAGAGTACATGCTAGTTAACCGGCGTAAGCGTTAGGCGTTATTATGGACCTAGCGCCGGGTGTAAGATAGCAAAGACACTTGCGTTTGGGTTAGCGCCGCTTTGCGCCGGGTGTAAGATAGGGCCCTATAACTTTATTTCCCCAGGGGGAACTTCAGCCAACAATGGCATTCTTTTCCATATGGCAATTTCTTCAATTTCGTCAATTTCTCATATGACCAGCGGTAATTCCCTGGCTTGTATGTCGAATTTCCCGGAGGTATACTGGCCAATCTTGGCCACCATCACTCTCTGGAAGCAAGTAACCACAGCAACGTTACCAATTAGGCTACAGAATTAGGCTGGCAAAGATTCTTGTGTTGCTAGGGAACAAGTTGCTGTCGCAGAAAACACAAAGTCTAACAAATTAAAGGACAGGAGGACGCAGGTGAAAGAGAGCGGAGAAGAAAGAACACACAAACCATCAGTAGCCTACCAACAGTAGACAGAGGTCATCATTAAAATCACTTGCAGCTCAATTATATTCGTAATAAGGCACTTCTATTTGGAAATGTAAGACTTGGTTGCTTGAACTGCGGAGGACTTTGTGTGCTCTGCATGTGAATTTGTGAAACCAAACACTAAAGGGTGTAGCTTTACTTCTGGCTTGCTATTCCACACCAGCAAAAAGAGACTGTGAAAGGACACCACATGGGTCCTAGTTACGTTGGAAATGTTGTTATTGCTACAGAGTGCCTGGGATAGGCTAGCCCACATGATTTATGTTCACATGACACATCGCCTTCTGGACCTGTTCTCGGGGGTGTCGACCGCAAACAGTGCAGAAAGCGCTTGGTGACAGATGGCGAACACCTTCGGCTGAGCAGACTGCTTTGGATAAAACCCCACCCCGTGCACGAAACCGGTTGTACGCAAAATATATGAACCCAGGACGCACTTGAGTGAATACATTTCCTGTGACCCACCATTTATTAAAAATAATCCGAATTGGAAAAAGAATACAAGGAATAAAAAAATGACTACAATAATCAATTGTAAAACAGATTTAAATTGCATGTGAGCGACACGATGACAAAACACAGATTAAGTTAGTTATTTTCCGCAAAACGTAATTTTTTATTCGAACATGGCAGCAAATTTTATCTCTTGCGTTGTAACAAAATAACATTATTCACAACATGATTGTCACAGATTATGAGGAAAAGCAGAGTAGACGGGGCTGCAAGAAGGGACATATAACAACTTACATAGCTTTTGTAAATCGCTTTGGCAAAAGCATCTGCCAAATTACAAAATTTTCATTGGAAGCAATAACACAGCGATTAAGTTTGAAGTTATCTGGGCTTTGAAGAAGATTCTTACTGTGTTCATGACAGAATTAAACACACTGAACTGTGAGGAGATAACGTAATAAATGAAATGTCCAAATGACGGCCTTTCCTCCACTATAGACTACATTCTGGATTAGACTGGAACATCAATCAACATCTATTAAAATGCATCCAAGGTTAAATGTGAAGAGAATATGAAAGGATTTCACTGATGGACACATAATCAACATGCGGGGCAGATACAGTATATGTGTGGTGGCCTATTGTAAAAAGTAATTTTACATGGCAGTCAGAACTGTGCACTTCACAAAAATGCAGCAAATCATGTGTGTGTTTGAGGTGGCCACAAAATTTAATTTGTGTCATGCAAATTACTAGAGATAAATGCTAGAGATAAATTATATACAAATGAAAAATAATTGCAATTTAAACGGCACATTCTGCACACACACACACACACACACACACACACACACACACACACACACACACACACACACACACACACACACACACACACACACACACACACACACACACACACACACACTGCAAACAGCCAAAATCATAACCAAAAAAGAGAAAATAAATAAATAAATAGAAAATAGCATTATCTAGAAGAAGTGCAACACATGTACGTCCCACACATTCTTTCCTTTGATATACTGTTAAAAAGTGTTTAAAGACCCTGTGTAATCAAATTAAAGAAGGAAAGAAAATAAATACTATTATATTAAGCCCTTATTATTTTGTTGAGATCTTTTAAATCCTGAAAGCATACTTCTGACAGATTTGATAATGGTTGAAGAACATT
Source organism: Synaphobranchus kaupii (assembly GCA_029718625.1). Lineage (NCBI taxonomy): Eukaryota > Metazoa > Chordata > Actinopteri > Anguilliformes > Synaphobranchidae > Synaphobranchus > Synaphobranchus kaupii. The sequence goes on along the minus strand of CM056397.1, from coordinate 10,722,817 downwards.
TATCTGATGTCTTAAACAAGGTGATTTACAATGAATTTTTTTCACGAATAAGCAGTGATATAAAAGCAGCTCATTGCACAAATTAGTTAATATGCCTACATGACGCTTTACCAGTACTGACTGTACTATAGGGAATAACAATATGCTTGTTGACTGTCTGTCAACATATTCATTCTGAATATGATATACAGTATGACTTTCTTATCAGATAGGAGAAATAAAACAAGCAAGCTAGAAAGCAAACTAACATGGTTTTTGATATCAGAAATTTGGTAGAAAGCTTGATGACACGCAGCAAAAATGACGGTGTACATTAAACACCATAGGGTGTTCATATGAGACCATGGTCTCATATAAACACCCTAGGGTTTTAAATGTACACCAGCAGTGTTAGATTTACAACGGCATTTTTGCTGTGATACCAACCCAGACAAGAAATAGCTTCAGATCCTACTCTAGAGGCAGAGGTGGGTGAGATTGACTAGTATTGGTACCTACATGTATGGCTGAATTGCTCTGATCCTAGTGCTAGTTAATATAGTTTATGTGCCATCAATTTTGGTGTTTTTCCATGTAGTTCTACATGTTCAGAAATACTTTACTTCAGGCCAAAGGGAAATTTTACTTCCCATTTATACATTTAGAAAAGGTAAAAATGCATTTTTCTGTAAATATACATATTTTCTTTATGGCTTAATGTAAAGAAAGGTAATTACACAGGGTCTTTAAGGAAACAGGTTGGGGGAGGAGTGGTGAGAGGGGTAAGCAGGTTTGAGGCCTGGTGATTCAGTGCATCCCCAGGTACACCCATACACCTGCACTTTTGTATACACTTTGAGCCGTTTCATCCCCCACCGCCTAGGTTGCAGCTTTTCACATCCTTTCCCCTATGGAAAAAGAATATGCTGAATATCAAAATTATCTTCACAATATATTTAAAATATACTGCAGTATATTACATTTCCATATGGGTTCCCCCCCTGTCCCTCCTGCTGAATCCTGCCATTCCTTTTCTCCAGGGAGAGAGAGGAGTGTTTCAGATCCCTCTGATCCAGTTGCCCAGCACTAGAGACACCACTGACCCCAGAACCACAGGCATGCTGGGTAACGGACCGGAGCTGGAGGCACCTCTGTAGTAGCGCCAGTCAGAGTGGTTTCGGTAGCCCAGCCCATCGGCGGATGAGTCTCCGTCGTAGCCGTAGCCATAGCCGTACCGGGGCCTCCCCAGGGAGCCAAGCCCGTACCCCAGCGCAGCCCCGCCGAGTGCTCCGGCAGCTGCTGCCCCCGCCAGCTTCAGGCCCTGCTTGGAGGATCCTTGGCTGTGGGAGGGCGGGGTCTTCGCACCATGGCCCACTCCTTTACCCCTGCCCCAGGCTCCGCCCCCACGCTTGGACTGGACACTAGGGCACAGCGTTGCCACCAGCAACATACCCGCCCACAGCAGGGGAAGTCTGCGGTGGCCAATCATGCCAGGAATGCCCTGCAAAGACAAGCAGCTGCTGCATAAGAGCAAGGCCTTTGGTTGAGATGGCCACAGAAGTCAACATTGATAAATGTACACAACTGCAGTATTAGGAAGTCTGATAAAATTACAGACAAGATTATAACATGAGATGTGAGTATATACGGGTTGAGATCAATGCAATTCCAGATTAATAAATGCAGGAAATTATTCTGAATTCATGAATTGCAATATGTGTTATGTTCAATGATGAGTTATTTGAATTAATAGGTGCATTTCAGATCTATATACACTACCGTTCAAAAGTTTGGAATCACTGAGGACATTTTTTATGTTTTTGAAAGAAATTTATACTTTTATTCACCAAGGGAGCATTAAAATTGATCAAAAAATACAGTCAAGACATTGATAATGTTACAAACTACTATTTCTATTTCATTATATTTGTACCTTAGCAATTGTAGACTTTTAGTGTAATTTTTACACAGTCCTCCCATTTTATGGCACCAAAAATAATTAGCATGAATGTAAATAAATTTGTCATATTTAATATTTGGTTGGATATCCTTTGCATGCCATGGCTTCCTGATGTCTCTGACCCAACAACATAAAAATACTTGATATCCAGAGTCCATAGAGTTCAATAGGAAAATTTGTCAGGAGAAACAACCCTTAAAGTGATCCATCCATATCTACTGCATATCTGGCAGCAGAGTGATGGTTTGAGGCTTGTTTGATACCTCACAGACCCTTGATGACTTACAGCCATTTAGCCAACCATGTGTTTTCATACTGTTCCAGTATAATTTACAGCTAAATCTAGTCCCGCCCCCCAATTCCCATAGAGATCCATTCAAATGCACCGACGTTATAATATCGCTTGTAAGAGTACCAGAAAATAAGATATCAAGTCTTTTGATGTTGTTGGGTCACAGACATCAGGAAGTCACGGCATGCAAAGGATATGCGACCAAATATAAAAAATTTAAAGGCACAGCCAACTTGGTGTATGTAAACTTCTGACCCACCGGAATTATGATATAGTGAATTAAAAGTGAAATAATCTGTCTGTAAACAATTGTTGGAAAAACTTCTTGTATCATGCACAAAGTAGATATCCTAACTGACTTGCCAACACTATAGTTTGCTAACATGAAATCTGTGGAGTGCTTAAAAATGAGTTTTAATAACGTCGACCAAAGTGTATGTAAACTTCCAACTTCAATTGTAGTGTCTTCAGAACCTTAATTTGAACTCCATCCAACAAATATGTGCTGAACAGAACAAACACCAGCTCACACAAATGATCTGCCTCCAAATCACAGCTAGGAATGATCAGCACAATTCAGACCAGCATTAGCACCAATTACACGCTTCACTGCTCCACAGATAAACACCATGTGCCACTTTTTCTGTAACAAACAATGCAGCCACAAACAAAAAAAGAACACATGGGTGCAGTATCATCCAGATGAGCGGCACCCCTTTGCAATACTGCACAGTCTAGAATTTGCTCCTCAGTTCTGCTTAACAATGAAGTGTTCCTCCCCAAATTGTGTCGTTATCTGAAATCGTCATCATTGCATTGTGGTGTGGTATGAAATGCAGTGAACTCACATATAGACTGAGGGCTGTGCTAATTGAGATTTGTTCCATTTGTCCACCAGTGTCCGAACTGACAAACCTAGGTCTAACCATCTCTCCTCATTTTGTACAATCAGAACTAAGAACGTCGATGTAGTTTTTGAGTGAAAATCAAGATGGTTCCATAAAAGTATGGAAATCCAAAAATAAACAAAAATAAATAATAATCATAATCCTAATCTTTATTTGTATAGTACCTAATAATGCAAAACAACCAGCTCAAAGAGCTTCACACAAACATAGAAACCAAGAAAACAAAATAATTTTTTTTTTGAAATAATAATTACAAATAAGTCTGTCAAATAAATTAAGTAATTATAAACACAGGATACATTAAAAACAGATCTAAAAGCAACGATTAAAAAAAAAACATTAAACCAAGAATATCCACAATTAGCTGAATTTCCATTATCAGAATGGCTATTGAAGAAAGGGAGCCATTACCCGTTGTTGAGGTCTGTTATCTGTAGAAGAGTCAAGCTGATGATGCTGCCAGAGATGTGCCTCAGTTTACTTTGTACCGAGTCACCCTTTCACTAGGTGGTTTTGTTTGGGGCGAAGCTGTCACTCAAACCACGGAGCCAATCCACAGCCAGCTAGGATGCTTTGTGTTCATCGTTTCCAGAACACACTCTGCGAGTGCCACTCCTCCCACCTTCTGATAGGTTTAGAATCAATGACTATGATGAGACTGAGCTTGGCTCCTCCTCCTACCCAATTCCCTGCCACTTGCCTTCTCCTTTGCAAGCTGCATTTTATCCTCCCTCCCTCCATCCCTCTTTCTGTACTGCTCTGTACCTTGCTCTTATTTCTCCATCTGCCGTTCACCGCCCCCCCTCTTTCCCTCGCTCTCATACGCCCCCGCTCTTGTTGCCACGGCAATGGCAGCGAGCGTACGTTTGATGAAGACTAAGGTGTCCATACATGGGATGGAAACAAAAGGAATGGAAGGAGAAAAAAGCGGTCTGCCGATCACCCGCTCCGCGAACAAAAAGTGACAAACATCCAGGGGGCTCCACCAGGCACACGTATTTATTACATCTTAAATAATCACGGTATCGTTCAACAAATCAAAACATTCATAATTAAGGCATTGCCCTTACCATGGGGTAAATAAAAGGATCTGTCTTTTATGCTTTAAAAAAAAATACACCAACGTAAACAAATATTCATAATTATCACATATCCAAAGTAAAAATAAACAGAAATAAGTCAGTCCTTAAAAAGCTATACATACAACACAGGAAGACACATGCACAAACACAATTGAAAATCTCTTAATTTGGCTTATATCAGATATCTTGTGTAGGTGGTTGCACAATATCATACTCAAATGCTGTAATCAGAATAAACATACATGTGGGTAGGCGATTAGGCGAGTAGACGCACACACACGCACAAGCCAAGCACACAATCTTTACAAGCTGGGGTCCTCAACTCTGGTCCTGGAGAGCCATGGGGTTTGCTGGCTTTGCTTCCACCTTAAAATCAGCATCCAGTTTAGACCCGCGAGGTCTCTTTAACTGCACAATTAAGTGCCGGGTAGTCTACACTACACAAACCAACAAACCCTGTGGTTCTTCAGAACCGGGTTGAAGATCCCTGCTTTAAACAATGCACTATATCCAGCTGTCTTTATAATCATCTTTGCAATAGTACAATAGTAATGTTTTTATTTTGTGCCATTATAAGGTAGATGTAATGTGCTTAGCTGGACTCAGTCAGAAAATTAACCCCCACACCAAAAAATTATGTGTTTGGGAAAAAAAGCCTCAGACAGAAATATGCATGATGGATTCTTCACATTATTCTGTATGGAGAAAAAGGCCAGATGAGCTGGGGGGGTCAGAGTCGTTGGGCAGAGGGGGGGGGGGGGGGGGGGGGGGCATGTGCTTTGGAATGGGAAGAATTGGTCCAGCCTACATTCAGTGGAACAGGTTCAGGGGGGTGCCCAAACAGAGAGAGGAACGAGCGCCTCCGTATTGGACAAGTCTCTGTAGGTCCACCGTGTCCTGTCTGTCACAGGACAGTCCCAGACGGAGAGCACATCTGTCCCCCATGGTCAGTTGGACCACAGAGCTAAGAGGTAACTGGCCCGGGCTGGGAAGAGAACCAAACTGCACAGCTGAACAGTGCAGTACATTGTGGAACAGTT
>CM056397.1:9355510-9395510 GCA_029718625.1 Synaphobranchus kaupii | reverse complement strand
CATTCCTGCAGCTGATCAGAACAATGTCGTCATGATGGAGGATCTTGCTGAGCAGATCAGTGTCCTCAATTCCAATGATGACGACATTGCTGTGACAGCTGATGTACATGTAGATGTTGGTGGGGAGGTAAGTGGTGTTTCAAGAAGCGAGTGCATTGGTAACAGAGATCCAGAGGTGTCACATGATCATGAGTACTCAGCTTTACCATCCAGCTGTGTTAATGATCACTGTTACGCTGTTGTGGAGTCTCCAAGAACTCCCAAGAGGAAAGCAAGCGAGTGCATTGGTAACAGAGATCCAGAGGTGTCACATGATCATGAGTACTCAGCTTTACCATCCAGCTGTGTTAATGATCACCTTTACGCTGTTGTAGAGTCTCCAAGAACTCTCAAGAGGAAAGCAGAAGGAGTACAGCAGAAGCTACTGAGATGTCGAAAGAAGTTGAGGATCCAGACGCAAAAAACCAGGCGATTGAAGAGAAAAGTGTTCTCTTTGAAAGACATCACCGGAGAGCTCCAGAAAAAACTCTTAATTTCAACAGAGTGTGCTGATCTACTGGAGTCCATCAATGAAGTGCCAAGAGAAATTCTGACCAGGATACAACAGAAGAGGTCAGCAAAGTTCTCTGAGGAACTCCGGCAATTTGCCATAACTTTGCACTTCTACTCTCCGAAAGCGTATGAGTATGTCAGAGAGAAGTTCAACTTTGCTCTGCCACATACTCAGACGATACGCAACTGGTACAGTAGCGTCTCAGCTGATCCTGGCTTTACCGTGGCTTCCTTTAATGCGCTGAAGAACCATGTCGCAGAGAAGAAGAAAGAGGGAAAGGAAACGGTCTGTGCTCTGATGATTGATGAGATTTATATACATCAGCAAGTGGATTTCGGCTCGGGCCAAATCCATGGTTATGTGGATTTTGGCACTGGTGAAATTGACAACACAGTAGCCACACAGGCCATGGTCCTCATGGTTGTTTCCATCAACGAGTCCTGGAAAATCCCCTTTGCGTACTTCCTCATCGCTAGCATAACCGGAAAAGAGAAGGCCAACATCATCAGGGAGAGCCTTTGTAGACTTCATGCTATTGGTGTGCGGGTTGTCTCACTGACATGTGATGGACCCTCACAGAACTTTGCAATGGTAAGGGAGCTTGGTGCCGACTTGAACATCTTGAACATGAGACCTTACTTCCCCCATCCGGAAGACCCGACTCTTAAGGTTCATGTGCTCCTGGATCCATGTCATATGCTGAAGCTTCTTCGAAATGCTTTTGCAACAGCTGGGGTTTTGGAAACTGAAGATGGCAAACAGATCAAGTGGCAGTACATTGAGCACCTGAACACCCTTCAGGAGAAGGAAGGTCTGCGGCTTGGCAACAAGTTGAGAATGGCACACATCCAGTGGCGAAAACAGAAAATGAAGGTCCACCTGGCAGCTCAGCTTTTCAGCAGCAGTGTGGCAGATGCCCTGGAGTACTGCGAGCAAGAACTGAAGTATCCTCAGTTCAGAGGATGTGCGGCTACAGTACAGTTCTTGCGCACAATCGATGGTGCGTTTGATGTCCTCAACAGCCGCAACCCACTTGGGAAAGGGCTCAAAGCACCCATCAAGCCATCAACAAAAGACCGCGCAGAGGCTATCCTTCAGCGGGCAGAGACGTGTCTTCGTGGGCTCAAGGTCAACAATGGGAAACAGCTTGTGCACATGCATTCAACTGCCAAGAAGACATCAATCTATGGCTTCATAGCCAATGGCAGAAGTGCACTCAATATATACAATGACCTTGTTGAGAGACCCAATGCGCCATGCAGGTACCTTCTAACATACAAACTGAGTCAGGATCACTTGGAGCTCTTTTTTGCTGCTGTCAGAGCTCGTGGAGGGTACAACAACAACCCCAATGCTAGACAGTTTCGAGCAGCCTACAAGCGCCTACTTGTGAGGCACCAAGTTAAGACAGGCACAGGCAACTGCCTCCTCCGAGACAACACTGACATCCTCGATTCAACACCTGCAGCAGTCAACATTGCACGCAGGATGGACGTGGAGCTGGTGGAAATGCTACTGCCTGGAGATGACACCATCCCTGACCTCCCAGATGTTGACCACCTCTCAGAATACAAAGATGCTGCAATCAACTACATCGCAGGCTTTGTTGTGAAAAAATTGAGGGAGAAGGTTACCTGCATGCCTTGCTCACAGGCATTGACATCAATGGAAGGAACACATTCCTTTCTGGCTTTGAAGGACAGAGGTGGCTTACAGAAGCCATCAAAAGACATGGTTGCAGTGTGCCAGGCCACCGAGAGATGTTTTCAGAGGCTGCTCAGAAGAAATGGAGGCAAGCCACCACAGGGCAGTGGAGTAACATTGGCTGTAGTTACTCAGGTGCTTGCTGATTGCGCTGAGAAAAATCTCTTCCCTGGCCTGCACAACCACATGTTTGACACGTGTGTTGAAGCAAATCATGTCCACATACTGGTGAAGATGGCATCTTCATGGTTCTGTAAAGTCCGTTTGAATCACTTGGCAAGAAGAGCGACTGAAAAGTTTAAATGTAAGATGGTTCGCAGAAGACTAACCAAGTTGATTCACTTTTATGGTGAGTAGTGAGGGGGTCATATGTCTTAATTTATACGTGTGTATGTATGTTGTTACATATGTATGTGTGTATGTCAAATTACGTACGTCTATTTCAGTTTACATATTTATGTGCGTGTATTTCAGTGTACATGTGTATGTATGTTGTTACATATGTATGTGTGTATGTCAAATTACGTACGTCTATTTCAGTTTACATATTTATGTGCGTGTATTTCAGTGTACATGTGTATGTATGTCGTTACATATGTATGTGTGTATGTCAAATTACGTATGTCTATTTCAATTTACATATTTATGTGTGTGTATTTCAGTGTGCACCCTCTCACCGCTGAAAATCAAATGGATTGAAACTAAAGCCTCTACCTCAAAGCCAGATACTGCCAAGCACCACAAGAACGTATTTACTGTGGAAGTCTTCAAATACAGAGACCCCCTGGATGACTGTTGCAAGTATCACTTAGAGCCCGCATAAACGGGGCATAAGTGTTTACTGTGGAAGTCTTCACATACAGTAACCCCTGGATGACTGTTGCAAGTATCACTTAGAGCCCGCATAAACGGGGCATAAGTGTGTACTGTGGAAGTCTTCACATACAGTAACCCCCTGGATGACTGTTGCAAGTATCACTTAGAGCCCGCATAAACGGGGCATAAGTGTGTACTGTGGAAGTCTTCACATACAGTAACCCCTGGATGACTGTTGCAAGTATCACTTAGAGCCCGCATAAACGGGGCATAAGTGTTTACTGTGGAAGTCTTCACATACAGTAACCCCTGGATGACTGTTGCAAGTATCACTTAGAGCCCGCATAAACGGGGCATAAGTGTGTACTGTGGAAGTCTTCACATACAGTAACCCCTGGATGACTGTTGCAAGTATCACTTAGAGCCCGCATAAACGGGGCATAAGTGTTTACTGTGGAAGTCCTCGCTTACAAAGACCCATGGATTACAATACCACTTACAGCCAGCATAAACATGTACAAATTTGATCTTTTATGTGGACCTTGTCATTTTTAATGTGTGTCTCGTCAGGGTTTGTCTTGTACTAAATGTGTGTCTTGTCTTGTGTTCCCACTCTCAGCCTGCACCTTGACGTGGTGAGTGGGCTTTAAACTGAGACAGGCTACTGAACTTTGTTGTCTCCTATGTCAAACCCCTAACTTTTTGTTACCCTTGAGTTTTTTGTCCCCTATTATGAAATGAAAACTGATCTTGCTCTATCCTTTCTCTATTTTACAGATGTAAATTTATTACCAGCTGTTCAAGTTACCAACATAATCAATACTAACACAGATCACTAATTCTGTGATGAAATGATATCTTGAGCTGCTAATTTGTAGAATCAGATTTTGGGGTTGAAACAAGGAATAGGGTTGGGGACCGCAGTCCTAGTCTGTGGGTGACCCTCTTATCAAATGTGCAGCATCCATATTACAAAGGAAAACGCCGCCATCCTGTGCGGGATGTATGGACCACGGACTCACCCTGTCAGCCACAAGGGGACATCTGACCATCTTTTAAGGATACATAAAAACATTGTACTGATTTCAAGTTGCTTTGTGAAAAAAGAATCTTAATCACTCCTTTAATACATTTAAAGTCGCAGCACAAGCTGGTCCTCCTTAGTCTTTCAGTGAGATTGCAGGATGTCTGTTACTTATTTACATCAGTGGCTATACTTACACTGTGTGCACGCTGGGGAAGGCCATCTTGAGCGGTAATGTATTGGTGCATTATGTTCTCATTATTTAACTGAATGCAAGAGGGTATTAAATATTTTAAAGACAAAAGCAGACAAAAACCTCAAATGACATTTTTCCCCATTTATATAAAGGGTCCGATTCTCATTACAGAGCAAGTACTTAAAAAAATTAATTGCTGTACAACATGTATAATGTAGAGGGTAGTTAGGCTACCAGATGCCCTTATTTATGCTTCATTTTGAATGATTTGAATGACATTTGATTAGTTTATATATTGTGTAATATTTGCTATTTCACCTACTGCATGATTCTGTTATGCAAATAATGAACACATCAAAACAAGTTGGATAATTAAAAAAAATTTAATTGACAGCTACACCGGCTTAGGGAGCAAGAAAGGCCATGGGGTGCCATGGCTGGAGAGGACAAGATGGGGGGCGGGGATGAGGAAGAGCAGGGGGAGTTGGGTGAACAATGGCATAGCTACAGATGTCATTAATTTAAATAATACAAAATATAACATCATAACATAAAATTTGAAAAGCTGACCCATTTCATTAAAAAAAAAACCTATTCCATTAAAAGCTAAATCCAGGATTGGAGAAACTCCTCCCCTAGATTCAGTCTTTAAGGGAATGGACCATACTATTTAAAAAAATATCATTTCCCCTAGGGGTTAAATGAACACCATCCTTTAGAAATAGGTCAGCGTTATCAAATTTTATGGTAGAATGTGGGATAAAAATTCCACCAAAACTCTGAACAAATGTAGCCATGACATTGTTCACCCCACTTCCTGGTCTTGTCTATTTTCCCCGGATTGGCAGTCCTCCACCGGCGTCGCTGGGAGATTGCTGATAGGAGGATCTTCGTCCCTGGGAAACGCCGGTGGAGGTCTTGCAGGTCCCGCTTCATGTCTGCGACGAGACGCAGGCTCTTCGTGTTGCCGAGGTCGTTCCCGCCGCAGTGTATGAGCAGGACATCCGGGGCTGCTCTTCCTCTGAGGGACTGGTGAATGAAGGGGAGAAGCCGCTCCCCACCTCAGGCCTCCCCAGCCAAACCACTGGACCCTGGCATCCAGACCCAGACTGGTCCCCATGGTCTCCCTTGCTCTCTCCTCCCCACGCCGGATGTAGCTGTCACCAACTATCCAGACATTTTTATCTGTGTAAGAGGAATAAAATTAAATGCATCTCATTGCAATATACAATGATACATTCTGGATGCAAGCTATTAAAAACATCATCCACAATCTAGACATGATACTTTAATATTGTCAATATGCTGTTTGGTCCTATTGCATAACGAGAGCTACGCTTGAAAAATTAGCAATGCAAGAGAAATACACTCAAATTATATTATGTAAATGACTAGTTTAAGGCACAGTGATTAAAAAAGAAAAATGGTTCACAATGAAAGGTGGGTACAGAAACTCACAGTTGAGGCTTTGGTTTTCCATCGTGTCTGCAAAAGAAATTAAAAGGTTAAGGTTACAACCAGTCTGTGTAATGAGACTTAATGCACTAGGGTGGGAAACTTGGTTTTACAAAGTGCATTGTGCAATTTTCACGCATGCAAATAGACTATTAAAATGCTTCGTAGATGGCCACAGCTGACGTTATTTTATCTTCTTTCATTGTGATTTGTGTTAGCTAGGGTGATCATATATTTTATATTTTATCCACACACAAAAAAAAATAGGACAGGTTCGGGCGGGCATTATTAACATAATAGGCTACTCTGCTGGGTTATTGGAACGAGCAAAACCTAACCATTTTTACTGACATTTTTAGGAATTTAGAAATCCCGCAAGGACCTATTTTTATACAGTCTATGGCTTGGACGGATTTTTTGGGTCGCAAGCTTGCTGACAGCTTGCTACCTATTTAGAGCAGCTCTTCGGGACATTTATAATAAAAGTAGTCTTGTACGTAAATGTGATTGATTGACCGTCAATATCGTTAATGGCAATCATAACGTTACCCTATATTCGCCTTAGCCTGCCTAGGCCTAACGTAACCAATCTCACTGTCAAGCTGGTATGCTAGCTAATGGAATTAGCCTACCTCCGATCTGAGTTGGGTGGAATATTAATGTACTTTAAATTGTACTGTAAATTGAAGATAACTGAATAAAACGTTATAACATAACACAATGATGTGGCGAATTTCACACAGTCAATGCAAATAAATAACACCGTAAAACCGTGAAAATGAAATTATATAATAAATTAGCTTGACTTACCGTGAATTTGCTTGCAATCAGACTGTGCTTGCAATATAAAACTCCCGCTTCTAATTTCTCCCGCTTTCCAGAATCTCCGCCCCGAACTGTCAATCATACTGTGCCTGGACAGAGACCCTCCCATGAAGACCATATCCGGTTCACCCTGCTCCAAGCAAAGGTCAAGTCGGCTCCACTGAGCAGGCGCAGTTCGTCCAAACAGCCGGCGAAAAAGACTTCCGTGTTTCAATTTGGTTTTTCCGAGGCCATGGAAAGGCAATGGGTGACGTCACAGTGGCTTTGTCCATATTTTTATACAGTCTATGGTTCAAATGGTCAGTGGCAAAAAACATGGACGCCCGCAGAAAGGTGATGCTTGTTTGGCTGGCCTCTGACCAGCATTTGCAGTTCCAAATGTGTAAATAGCGTATGCAAACACGATTGAAGATGAAAACAAAAGCAGAAGGTGAAAGACTACATACATCACGCAACGGGTCTCTCTAGCTCCAGGGCTGTGTCCGAATCAGAGCCCTATCTACTGCGCCCTGTCTCCTGCGCTGGCAGAAGTGTGCTGTTTAATGTGCACTGTTTAGCAGGACGTGAAAAATATCTGCTGTACTATTTCCAAACCATACTGTGGAAGTGTCGTAAGCAGGTCATAAGACATCCCACCAGTGTTGCCATGTCTGTGGTTTTACAGCTAAATTTGGATACTTTCAAAGTGCAGTCACAGGTAAAAATGAAAACATTGATCATTTCTGTTTAAAATACGTTGGTTTCGGTTAAAATAGCATATAAATTGGGCTAGTTTGAGTCTCCATTTGGCTGGAAAGTCTTACAAGATCTGGCAACCCTGCGCCCCACTCTTGCGCTGCCATGTTACGTGTTGTTTTTGTTGTATATGAAGGAAAACGTCAGTGAAGCTGCGCCTCATTTTTTTAAAACGAAGCTTCACGTCATAATCATGTGACCAAAATGTCTGTGTACTTCGTGAAAAGTGTGCTCCCGAATGTACTCAGCGAAACCCTGGAAGTAAGTGTGTCATCCGGGTGTTTGAAGTATACTGCAATTTGAAAAAAATTTGCATACTCTACGACTTTCTCGCCCTATCTACTCACCAAGGCTACTCAGCAGTGTGGAAGAGTGCTGATTCCGTGTCCGAATCAGAGCCCTGTTCCCTGTCCACTGTCCCCTGTCCACTCAGACCCCTGTCTACTATGTGCCCTGTCCCCTCACATTGCAAGCAGTGTGCGAAAGAAATCCGATCCTGCAAAACTCTTTCCAAACTAGTGCGTAATCTTTTTACATTTTTTTTATTTTTATTGAGAATATCAATCAGTTAACATATGACAATTGTTAAAAAGTGTAGACTATGAATGAAGATAGAATTAACAAAAATAAAAAAGAGTATTTCGTAATATGACCCACTCTTGTACCATAGATATGCATATACGCTCTACGTCTTTTCCGTTTTTACTTCCGAGTTACTTACTGAAATTGTCGGGTGAGTGCACAGTTCTGCAGATGAGTGTGCTCCTGAATTCCCTCAACAAAACCCCGGAAATAAGTGGTTCATCCTGGTATTTATAAGTGCCCCCATTTGTGAGAAAAAGTCGCTCACTCAAAAGCTTTTTGACGAAGTGGACTCAAATATGTGTACTCAAACGGGTATAGGGCTCTGATTCGGACACAGCCCAGGGCCCGAATCAGAGCCCTATCTACTGCGCCCTGTCTCCTGCGAAGAGTGCACTGGCAGAAGTGTGCTGTTTAATGTGTACTGTTTAACAGGACGTGAAAAATATCCGCTATACTATTTCTAAACCGTACTGTGGAAGTGTCGTAAGCAGGTCATAAGACGTCCCACCAGTGTTGCCATGTCCGCGGTTTTACAGCTAAATTTGGATACTTTCACAGTGCAGTCAAAAATGAAAAGTTGCAAAGCACGCACTTCTTTTAAAAAGTAAAAACATGATAATTTCTATTTAAAATACGTTGGTTTCGGTTAAAAATAACATATAAATCGGCTAGTTTTGAGTTGCCATTTCGCTGGAAAGTCCTATATCGGTTGTGAGGGCCATTCAGTTCCGTTTTGTTTCTCATTTATCCTCCCTTGCAGAGCACCTGTTAAGTTTGCTTGCTGCACATAGAAAATTACGTCACAAGATAGCTCACTCGAGGGAAGAGAGCAAGGGAAGGGAATGTGTTAAGTTGGATCCGAACGCAGCCCTGGTAAAAAGAGCTGTTCCCGGTTTTACTCATTGCAGTTTATCCAGCTTACTCAGTAAGCCTGCTTTGTAGTATACCCCCCAGGACAAAGTCAAACCACAATTTCAGCCTTTCACTCAAATTTTAGTCTTGTCAGATGACCACTGGTCTAATCGGTAGATTACACTAGTAATATTCAATGTGTAGGACTGATTAGGTGGTGGATCCAGTCCATAGAGTTCAATAGAAAAATGAGTCAGGAGAAACAACCCTTAAGTGATGGTTTGAGGCTCGTCTGATACCACAGAACCTTGATGACTTAGAGCCATTCTATAATTTCTAAACGGTTCATCCGATATGGATGAAAATACCCTCAAATTAAAGCTGACAGTCTGCACTTTAACGTAATTGTCATTGTATCCTGTCAAACGCAAAGTGCTAGAGAACAAAACCAGAATAACAATGAGACAACTGATAATTTTGCAGTGGTCTCTAAATTTTCCAGAGCTGTATGTCTTCAAAATTAATTCTGGACACACTGTTACATTGTATGGTAGCTGATCTTGCCACAGTGACATTCATGTAGTAATCACACTTACACCCAAAAATACATTAATGGATGATACAACATCAGAAGCAAAAGATAAATTGTGTTTCCAATAACATTTTATTGAATTTCTTGCTGGTCATATAGAGCTGGACATACTGAAATGTACGGAAGATAATGGGCAGCAGTTATATTTATTGTAGTAACTTCAACTGCTGTAGACTTGCAGCATTGTTCAGAAACGCATTGCCTCAATTGCGCTGTTTGTTACTTTCTTGATCATTATGAAATTAAGTTGTTTTCAAAGTCATTAACTACCAACTTTGAAGTGTGTGACTTTGAAAATGTAATTTGGTGAAAATATTTGTAACAAATATGTTGTATAAATTATTTATCTGTATATTATCTATTGTACCTCACATGACTCGACTGTACAAGTTATATGAGGTTCAAATTCCACTGCTCCACATCATAACTCTGCATTGATTTTTCTTCTACTTCTTTGTGGTCTTCTTCATCTTCTTCATTTTCTTCTTCTTCTTACATTACATCATTACATAACAGTCATTCAGAGGTGTAAAATCCAGGGGTCAGAAAGTAAAAGTCCTGCCACGTGTTTCGTCCACCCATGAACTCAGCCAGCTGATTTTACTAATTAGTTCTACCACCTGGCTGAAGATTGTGCTAATTAACAAATCCAAGTGATTGGAACAAAATACTGGGGAGGATTTTTACTTCCTGAACCTGAATTCTACACCTCTGCAGTCATATAGCAGACGCTTTTATCCAAAGCGACATACAATAAGTGCATACAGAAAGGTCATAGAAAGTAACTACAGAACAGATAAGACAAATTATTCTTATCAGATAAGAATACTTATCTTATTCTTAACAGATAAGACAAATTATTCTTATTATTGTTAGTTTTTATAAGAGTATGTTTAGTGTCATTATTAATAACTCAGTTTATCCACAGGGTGGCACTCTCTATCCAGGAAAGACAACACTCAAAAGTGTATTGAGGCCTTAAGGATTGGAGACAGCAGGGGGATATACTACAAAGCAGGGCTGCATTCAGATCCAAAATGTATCCTTTCTTCCTGTCGTTCCCTTCCCTTGCTTCAAGGAGGAATCCCGAAAATGGCAGGATGAAATATGGCAGCCACACCAAGTCGGATATTGTTCCAATTTAAGGGGAGGGAGTAATTATATAAATATAAGGCTACTTATATTACCTCAGTTCCCACGCAAGTGGGAGGTCACGTTTCAACTGGGGTAGAATTCCTATATCGGTTGTGAGGGCCTTTCAGTTCCGTTTTGTTTTGTTTCTCATTTATCCTCCCTTGCAGAGCACCTGTTAAGTTTGCTTGCTGCACATAGAAAATTACGTCACAAGATAGCTCACTCGAGGGAAGAGAGCAAGGGAAGGGAATGTGTTAAGTTGGATCCGAACCCAGCCCTGGTAAAAAGAGCTGTTCCCGGTTTTACTCATTGCATTTTATCCAGCTTATTCAGTAAGCCTGCTTTGTAGTATACCCCCCAGGGCAAAGTCAAACCACAATTTCAGCCTTTCACTCGAATTTTAGTCTTGTCAGATGACCACTGGTCTAATCAGAAGATTACACTAGTAATATTCAATGTCTAGGACTGATTAGGTGGTGGATCTAGTCCATAGAGTTCAATAGAAAAATGAGTCAGGAGAAACAACCATTAAGTGATGGTTTGAGGCTCGTCTGATACCACAGACCCTTGATGACTTAGAGCCATTTAGCCAACCATGGGTTCCATACTAATCAGAAGATTACACTAGTAATATTCAATGTCTAGGACTGATTAGGTGGTGGATCTAGTCCATAGAGTTCAATAGAAAAATGAGTCAGGAGAAACAACCATTAAGTGATGGTTTGAGGCTCGTCTGATACCACAGACCCTTGATGACTTAGAGCCATTTAGCCAACCATGGGTTCCATACTATTCTCGTGTAATTTACAGCTTAATCCCGCAACACCCCAATTCCCATAGAGATCCATTCAAATGCAAGAGGGTAGTCTTACAAGCGATATTATAACCCCTCTGCATTTGAATGGATCTTTATGGGGATTGGGTGGTGGGACTAGATTAAGCTGTAAATTACACGGGAATAGTATGGAATCCATGGTTGGCTGAGTGGCTGTAAGTAATCGAGGGTTTGAGGTATCAAACGAGCCTCAAACCATCACTCTGCAGCCAGATATACAGTAGATATGGATGGATCACTTGGAGGGTTGTTTCTCCTGGCTTATTTTTCCATAGAGTTCAATAGGAAAATGAGTCAGGAGAATGACATGAATGACATTCATGTCATTCAAGTCACGCCCACTGCAAATTCATTGGATCGTCATTCGGGCATTTTTAGACCTAGGCCTTAAAAAAGTAACGCATGTCTGAAGGCACGTGAGATAAGTCCCTCTACCAAGTTGGTCAAATTTTGTAGGAGGGGTAGCATTTTAAGTGTTTAATAAAAAAATGCTAATTAGCGGAAAATACAAGATGGCAGACTTTATGGGTCCTTGAGGCAAATTTGTTCAGCATGAGCAGAGGGACCTTTCTTCGGCATGAGCACACAAGAATATTCGGTGAAAGGGGAAAAGAAAAAAAAAATCAAAGAAGAACAAAAACAATTGGGTACCAGCAGCTTTGCTGCTCGGTCCCCTAATTATAAAAAGACACATAGCCTACAATGGCTCCTACAAGCAACATTCCCAAAGTTCCACTCTCATTCTCTCACTTAAATGGACATTTTCAATTCAAAAATTATAATGCAATGCCTTAATCACTAAGCATCTACTTTTGTATGTGAGCTTTAGTGCGCAGACCTTCAATAGAGAAGGAAGTTACCTGAACACAGAGACATGCAGTATTTCATTTAGATAGAAGTTCATGTATAACTTTTATTTTGCACTTGAATCGTATTCCACTTCTACTTTCAAAAACACAAAATACACAGGACTTCACTGAAATAGCATTATATTTTAAATGCTAACATGCTGACAATATAGCCCAAACAAAGGTCTCAGGTGCACAAAAACATTTTAACTTTTATAATGATCTACATACATTAACAGCACAATTCGGTTGCAATTTGTCTCCTTTATTACTTCATTACATTTAGCAAAGTGCCACTCTACTAGTATGCTACCATTGAGTTCACAATGTTTGATAAGAATGACAAACAAGTGCATAAATGTATTGTCACCATATCCCTGTGTGCACATCAGTAGTACATTTTGAAGTACTGAAATTACTTGTTATTATTAAAAAGTTCTCAATGTTATATGGGATAATTTCATCATTTAATTTTGGTGGCTGTGGTCTCCTGGGAGATCGAGGGAATCGTGAAGTGAAGCTTTGTGACGTGAAGCTTTGTTTTAAAAAAATGAGGCGCTGCTTCGCTGACGTTTTCCTTCAAATACAACTAAAACAACACGTGACATGGCAGCGCAAGAGTGGGGCGCAGGGTTGCCAGATCTTGTTGATTGATAAGGGCATAACACTATACTTAAATTGCTCTGTACAAATATCTTACTGAACATTCTAGATCTGCTGTGTGATTGTATTATATCAGTAAATAATACAGTATCTTTGGAACTCATTGACATACAGAACAAGAGAATGATGTTTATGGATCCAAGAAGGGACTGGACTCAAATGCACGACACACAGACAGGAATTGCAATAATTCAAATAATTTATTACTTCGTCCAAACTCCAGAAGTATAGGGAGAGATTAAGGCAGGGACTGGATCCTGGAATGGTGTTAGCAGGGGGTTGAACGGGAGTGGGAGTAGGCAAGGGGCTGGATGGTGGCGGAATCCTGTGTTGGTGTAGCAGAGATAGAGCGGGATGCAGGAGACAGGGGCTGCGTTGAGTGGTGCTAGGATAGCTGCATGCTGGCAGACAAGCAGAGCAGAACAAGGCGTTAAATACAGCAAGGCATGAACAAAACAAGTAGCGTAATACGCTAGGCTAGGCAAGACTTAGGCTTGAATTCAAAACACTAGGCAAGACAAGACCGTCTGGGGTGGCACTGGACACCCCTGATATATGATTGGCCACCCTGGGTGCCACTCTAAAATTTAATTCGCTATCACTGGCAGTTTGATGCTGATTGACATCTCATTTCACCTCTTGTTGAAAGAAGTGTTTATTTTGACATCCGGCGGTGCCTTTTTCAAATCGAGGACGAGGAAGAGAGAATATTTCCACAGCTCACGAACGTCACGTGAGCGACTGACACAACTATGGCAGACCTGCGGCGAAAGCACCACATTGAAAGTTTTAAGGTTTACCATCGGGTTTAGGTTTCCTGAACAACTTTTACGAAAGTTGAGTCGCTGTGTAGATGCATATTGGCAATTTGGCTCCATAACAGACAGTTAATCAGATAAGAGATCGGTTCCCAATTTAGCCTAACATTATGTTTACATCTGTGCTAGTAATACACACCATGCATATACAGTACCAGTCAAAAGTTTGGACACACCTACTCATAGAAGGTTTTTTTCCATTATTTTTACTGTTTTCCACATTTTGGAATAGTAAAGACATCAAAACTATGAGATAACACAAATTAAATTATGCAAAGACCAAAAAAGTGTTAAACAAATAAAAAAAAGTCATATTTTAGATTCTTCAAAGTAGCCACCCTTTGCCTTGATAACGGCCTTGCACATTCTTGCCATTCTCTCAAACACCTTCTGTGGTAAACAGGTATTCCACAGGTAATGCCATCATGACTCTATATAAAAGGATATCAAAAGACTCCTGATATCTTATTTCCAGGTACTCTTAGAAGCGATACTATAACCTCTGCATTTGAATGGATCTCTGTGGGAATTGGGGGGGGGGGGGGGGGGCTAGATTAAGCGAGAGTGATTAACTGAGCAGAGAGCATGAGGAATGCAAGCGGGGAAAAGGAATGAGATAGGCTGAGAAAATGCAAGGGAAATGAGTGACACAAAGAGGGAAAACCACGCCCAGCCTGCAGCACGAGGGAGACAAACAGGAAACATAAAAACATAACAAGGAGCACAATGGGGACGGGAATGGAGAGCGTCACAAATGAGCTGTGAATGAAGACAAGCCCCCTGCAGATTCCTCCCTGGTTTTTCAATGCCTCATTCATGTACATTTGTAGCAGCAGAGGTCACTGCAGAGGCTCAGTTACAGTGGGTCTCCGCATCAGAAGGCCCAGGGCTTGGGAGGCCTGTGATGCCTGGAAACCCAGTGAGGCAGCAGCCAGGGGGAGAGGAGGGGCTTTTGAGCTCAGAGCTATCTCTATAATAGATGCATCATTCATCCAATACACAACGCAGTTAAAAACGGGTTTTTGAGTAACATTAGCCTATATTTTAAAGTGTTTTGCCCCGGCTCCCCATGTTCAAATGACGCACGAAGTAGCCTACACAAGGAAGGACTCAAAAATGACACTTAAAATGCATGTTGAAATCAGTTCAGTGCGGAGTTATATCTCGTATAAACGTCTTACTATCTCGTATAAACGAGATAATAACTCGTAAAAACGACTTAGTATCTCGTATAAACAAGATAATATGTCGTAAAAACTACTTAAGTCGTATAAACGAGACAATCTCGTATAAGCAAGAAAATATATCGTATAAGCGAGATAACTTGTATAACCGACTTACTATCGCATATAATGAGATAACGCTTCAAAAAATTAAATTTTTTCACCTTGCGCTTCAGGGCTTCCGTAAGTAACTGTTAGGCTATAGATAGGAACTGGAGTGCCAATAGGATCCAGGAGTTTCTGCAACTGTTACTATGGCTCCCATAGGCTATAATGAAAAAACCCCTGCCTTTTTCTACAAAACCCAAAGGGTTTACAGTCATATTTTCAACACATTTATTCCCATAACACATACAATATCAGAATAAAAGCATGATTTTACTTGATACAAACAACGTTATAGTAGAGTTGTTTACACATCGTAGATTCTGGCTGGTCAACATATGACTAAATAGTGGAAAGTGTGGGCTACAATTGATAAGTAGTTTGAACTTATTTTTTGTACATGGTAGGCTATGGATCCAGCCTAGCAGTAGCACTTCAGAGCAGATCTATAGAGCAAACGCTTTCGCAGCTAACGTTATTAATTTTAAATTCCGTTAAGTAGTTTATGTTGTTAACCAAACTTATCGAGCTCAAGTAGCTACTAGTGATTGTTACAGCAGCATTGGAACGTTCGGACTCTCTGTAGCGGTCATTTGAATTGAGCGGTCACGCGGCTCCGTGCACGCACCACACTGCACTCTAAGGCCTGGTACATACTCTACGCAAGGAACGCGCGCAACGACGCAAAGAGCAACGC
Organism: Synaphobranchus kaupii; assembly: GCA_029718625.1. Classification (NCBI taxonomy): domain Eukaryota; kingdom Metazoa; phylum Chordata; class Actinopteri; order Anguilliformes; family Synaphobranchidae; genus Synaphobranchus; species Synaphobranchus kaupii. The sequence continues at coordinate 9,379,850 of CM056397.1, read as the reverse complement.
AGGGGGCGTTTCTCGCGTTCTTGCGTAGCAAAATGTGCAGTCCAAATTTTGTAACGCGACGCAAACGTGTGGTGCAATTCCACGCGTTTCTGTTAGAGGTGCTAAATGTAAATACTGTTCAATAACTGCAGAATTGCAGACTACACACAAAGAAGTAATAATTTCCGGTTTAAGGTTACTCGCTCCAACCAGATTAGCCTAGGTTGCCAACTAGCGGACAGGGCGAAAAGAAGCCCATACACGCGCGTATAGTATGTAAGCAAAGACCTCGCGTATGTCCCGAATCTGCGTTGGCGTTCATGTCCCTTGCGTAGAGTATGTACTAGGCCTAACCAATGGCTGCACTAGATTAAGCCTCCCCAGGGTCCTAGCGCCATACTTTTCCGTGTGTGTTATGATTCTCGGGTGTCGATGGCGCATTTTGTCAATTCAATCTGAAAAAAAAATGTAATAATTAAAACTAGTGTTTTAAAAAATATTTAGGGAGGGCCTACAGTAAATTTTAGGGGGGCTAAAGTCCCCTAAAATAGGTCTGACGACGCCACTGTATCTCCCCATTAATGCAGTAATGCAGAAGTACATAATCCATGGTCGTACTGCGGTAATTTGTTTTGAAATTAGACAGGCACACACTTATTATTGCTAAATTTTATTCATTTTAGGTCCACAGACAAAGGCAAATTTCTGTTGTGTAGCCTTAGTGAGGAGAGCACCAATGACTTTAAATAGTTGTGTATGCCAAATCATGTTATACATGAAACTGTCATTAAATATTTTAGTAGTTTACAAAAGTTTTATTTAAAAAATATATGCATTTCACATATTGTACAATACTATACAGCTTTATATTTTACAAGACCGTTTATTCTAAAAATGAAAACTGCAACACAAATGGACAAGTTTTCAATTATTCTCTTCACCTCTGAATATAAATCACACTAATACAGCTAATTTTCACTAGAATACAGCACTAGATAAAATATTGCAATAGACTATTAATCTAATCAAACCTGGGTCAAACAATTATTTGAAGTAATTTAATCCTTTAGACGCCAGTAAAACTTCTGTTAAAATTTCTGTTTTAAAGTAAAAATTTATTTTCACCAACATTTATTTTCACAATGCATAGTAACATCTTACATTGAGAATTCCAAAGAGTTTCAAGTATTTCAAGTGTATATTTGACCCAGATGTATTCACCCTTACAAAGAGGCCTTGCCTAACTCAGTAGTGCTCCCATTGTGTTCACACACAAGAGTCTTTAAAGTGCTAAGTTCTGATTAAACCTGCAGGTCATGTAATACATTAGAGCAAGGAAAAACTTTTTATCCCTGAGCCCATATATTATTGAACTCAGAGCCCTGGAGGCAATACTGATGGCCACGAAATTGAAGTATCGAATAGTCAAGTAGAGCTCCAAATTGTGCTCCAGAACTACGTTCTCAATGTAGGGGTTCAACAACTCAGCCATGCACAGAACGAGCTGTAGCCCGTGCAGGAGGAGCGTGCGTCGCCCCTTTGACACAGACTGTTTATTTTCTCCAGAGGCAGTTCGAGCAGCCAGCATGATTTTAACATAACAGAACAGAATGATAATCACAATCACAACTAACTCTACTTGATGCCAGACAATCCGAATGAAGCGATGCCACTCAGTCAGAATCATGATATCATAGTGGCACAAGGTTGACTTTGAAAAGTACCCTGGAGGGGATGTAACAATCAGGATGAACAAGTCCAGAAAAGGGCTGAGGGAGCTGTAGGCTGAGATAATGACGATGGCAGCCACGGTCCTGCTAGTGGTGGAGATATTAGCGTGCCTTAGCGGCATGCAGATGGCCACATAGCGCTCTAAGCACATAGCGGTGATAGTCAGTGGTGTGCAGTTGGTAACGATCTCCATGACAATGCAGAGCAGGATGCAGGGACCTATAGGTACCCGCACATAGAAACCGGAAAGCAGCACCACCAGGTCAGTGATCAGCAGGAAGATTAAGTTCATCAGAAGGGTGTGAGCAAACAGTATGTAGCGTGCATTGCCCCGGAAAGCCTGCTTACTGAAGAAGGTGAAGAGCATGATGATGCTGATGTAGATAAAGAACCACACCAACACCTGCACTATGGCCATCCTCATCATCACCACCTTGGGGTTTCTACTAATTATTTCCAGCTCCACACTGCTGCTGTTCTGATCCATGGCTTATACACCTGCAATCTACTAGAGAAAAGTAGAAAAGGGGATTAAGGATTACAAAAGATCTTTTCAGAGTATTTACAAACAGTATGTTTTTATATAATACATATTTCCAAAATTCTATATAATGACTTGCAATATAAATAAACAGTGAACTATTAGAAAGCATCTAATAGTGAGCTACAATTAAATAACTCCACATCCAGACTTGTTTTCAAAGGAGGTTAATTATCTGAATTTTTCAAAATATTTTTAAATATTAAGATACTAATTCACAGTTCCACAGCATACTACCACTTATAAATGTTTTTTTTTCTATGAACAATATGATATGAGCAAAATATACATAAAATATCTGTAAATACCTTGACCCGTTTAATCTAGCATACCTACTCACACTAACACTGCAGCAGCTGATATCTGTTTTATATAGTGCAGTGAGCATGTTTTCTGTCCAATGTCTTTAGAGGGAGTTGTTTTCTATATTCCCATGCTGCTGACGAAGCCAACAACCAGGGTTGTCCAAACTCAGGTCTAATTGTATGATACCAGCATATCATCCCATTGCAGAGATTTTTCCATTCACTGCTGTTACCAGTGCAGGGAGAATTAAGTTTTAATACACCGCATTAAAAGCTATGTTTACACTGCGGACACTACAGTGCGCAAATCCAAAAACAGCTGTATCTGGCCATTTGCTGATGCCTGTCTGCCAACAGGAAAAGCACACAATCTCATGCACAGAGGTGTTAGTGTCCAGAAACTTGACCATAAATTACCAGACATGACCCTCCACTTCTCATAATTGGGAATATCTGAGCCCAGAAATCCCCGATCACAGATGTGGCCCATGAGAGTGCAGAAGTTTCTGGAAATCTAAGTGTCGATACGGGAAACTACAGGTCTGATATCTTCCAAAAACTCCTCTTTTCATGCTATACAACCTGTTTATATTTGCGACTGGTGCTGGTAAAACGGTCCACAAGTCGCACAGGGTCATTCTTCTGTTTTTTATAGTTTATGAAAGTACAGATCCTGAGCTTTCAAATTACATCTCGTAGCCTGCACTGCAATATGCGCATATTTGAAGAAGATATGCTTCTTTGAATGTTGGTACAATTTAAAACACTTTCCTGAGAAAACAGCTCTGAAAGATTTGCAAAGATTCACACCTCAGCCTGGCAAACTTAATGGGCATGAAAAGTAGATGGCTAACCCCACCCCCAACCACTCCCCCAGTAAAGTATCAGACTGGATTTCCGAGGCTTGTGTTACTAAACAAAGACTGTTAGAGATACGAAAATCATGACGAACACGCTTGCAGATACATTGTTTGGACACATGGCTAGCTAGATAGCTAACTGTTAGCTTAGTCAGCTAGGGATTGGTTTGTGTTAAACAAAGACAGACAGATAAGAATATCACAATGAAAATGCTTGCAAATGATACATTGTTTGGACGTGCGGCTTAGGCTACTGTATGTCACTAAACAGTAGGCTAGCCTACGCTGTAAGCAGTAACGTTAGCCTACCATTTTTATTCCGATACTACCTAGATATTCTAGGTATCTATAGGCGAGCTATAGGCGATAATTTCTATACAAATTAGTGAAAAATTAACATGGATGCCACAGACTTCTTCGCTCTGACAATGAAACATGCTGGCCGGGGGTGTATTGAAAAAGTCACTAGTTTGTATTGAAATTGTCGGTTATAGCTCGCTTAAAGTATTTGTAGCGACCCTCCATAGATACGCCTGATCTGTGTGTTCCAGAGAGGACGGTTGTTTTCATTCCCTGGGTGTCTCGAGACAGCTAGTGAGAGCGGTGGTTGTTTTGGTTGTTTGGTTTAACAAGTTTGGTGGGTTATCTTTGGAGGTCTTGTGTGTGTGTGTGTGTGTTAACTTTGGCGTGAACTACGCCCATGTAGTTCACATGGGTCGGAGCTTGGGAAGTTTGGAGTTTTGGAGGAGAATTGTATTGTGCTTTCGAGTATGTGTGTGATATGTTTAGCTGGTCAACCAGCATAGTCACTCTCTATACTCTTGCTCTCTGCTTAATTACTAAGCAAGGAAGTTTAAATATTTGTAAAAACTTTGTCGAAGACCAGGAAATAGAACTAGCACTCAAGGACATGGCCCCTCTTACTGCAGCGGGCTCTCCGTGCTGCTCCAACTGCTACAGACTCCTGCGGAAGATCGCTGTGCTAGAGACAAAAATGCTCACCATTCTGCCGGAATACAAATCAAGAGAGGATGGGAGAAATGGTTCCAGCGTTAATCCATGGGCACTTGAGGGTGAGTCAGCAAAAGCTAATGCTAACACAACACTATAAGCTAACCTAAGGCTAGAGAGCTTAACAGATTTCCTGAAGCTCGACAGTGCTCAGGTCCAGAGAAATCTGCTAAACATAACCGAGCAATATGAGAGTCTAAGCCGGTGGCACAAGCTTGGAGCAAGACCACAGTCAAAAGCCTGAAAGCAACAGGTTGCTGTCTTGACGTCCTCCACACCGGACTGTTGAGAGTTTGTGTGTTAGACTGCTTAATGACACTGGACATCTCAGGACAGCGGGGGCTATTTTTAATCATGGCTGTATTCCACTTTAATTCACTTAATGCAATGATTCTATTGAATGTCTTTATTTGATATGTTTGTTTGTGTGTTGTGTGTCTGCCCCACTCTCTATGTCTTTTTTGTTGATGCTCGTGGCTACAACTGAAGTTTCCTAAAGGGAAAATAAAAGTTATTCTATTCTATTCCAGACAGCCCTTGACTCACTGCGGCGGGTGCTGGAGAGAGTGGCTACAGCCGGCCTGAAGCTCCACGCTGAAAAGTGCCACGTATTACAGCAGGACATTCAACAAGACTGAACACCGCTACTGCGTCACCCGCCGGGAGCTGTTATCTGAAGTGGCGGATAGCCCTCACCACAGCTATTACCTTTGTGGCCTGCCCTTCACTGTAAGGACTGACCACTCTGCTCTCCAGTGGCTCATGTCATTCAAAGAGCCAGAAGGGCAGGTAGCATGCTGGATGGAGGAGCTACAGGCCTACAGCTTCACTGTGGTGCACAGAGCAGGGCCACGTCATTCCAATGCAGACGCCCTCTCCCGACGCCCCTGCAGTGAGGACAGCTGCCGCTACTGTAAGTGGAGGGAGAGCCGTGAGGAGGATCTGCGTGCGCAGGAGGAGAGTTGCGGCAGTGGAGGTGGAGCTACCAATCCGCCGTGAGCTTCGGGAGGTCGACGCCATGGTGTGGAGACAGCGGCAGGAGGAGGAGATAGACCTTCGACCAGTGCTCCAGTGGGTGGAGAGACAGCATCGGCCGCCATGGGAAGAGGTGGCCATTCTCTCCCTGGTCACCAAAGTTCTGTGGGCCAAGTTTGGAGCTTTGCGGCTGTGTGATGGTGTGCTTCAGCGGGCCTGGAAGAAGTGGAGGAGGTGCTCCAGTCAGTCCACGGGGCTGTGGGCTTTGGACACTTTGGGGTAACTAAGACCCTCTGCCGCCTCTTCTACTGGGGACAACACAAGAGAGACGTCGAGGACTTCTGCCGTCGCTGTGACAGCTGCACTGCCCACAAAGGCCCCCCGGGTAGGTCTCATGCCCAGCTGCAGCATTTCCCAGTGGGTTTCCCCATGGAGAGGGTGGGGGTGGATGTGGTGGGTCCGCTCCCCTGTACAGACAGGGGAACAGGTACGTCCTCACTGCCATGGACTATTTCACTAAGTGGCGGGAGCCGTACGCTCTTCCTGACCAGGAGGCAGAGACCATAGTAGATGCTTTGGTGGGGGGGATGTTTAGCCGTTTTGGGGCAGCGGAATCCATCCACAGCGTCCAGGGCAGAAACTTTGAGTCCTGTGTGTTTGCCACTATGCGTGACTGGCTGGGGATACACAAAACCCGCACCACCCCCAGTCAGACGGCTTGGTAGAGTGGTTCCACCGCTGTATGGAGCAACAGCTGAGCATTGTCTCAGCTAAGCACCAGAGAGACTGGGACAATCATCTGCCCCTGGTGCTCATGGCCTACCGCTCCACTGTCCATGACTCCACCTCCGGCAACCCTGTTCTACTCATGCTGGGGAGAGAGATCCGTACTCATCCGTACTGGCATTTGGCCGACCCCGATTCCCCATCTGTCCCCCCTGGCCCAGAGTACGCCAGGAGACTCCAGGACCGCCTGGAAACAGCCCACTCCTTCGCCAGGAGACAGCTGCTGAATGCGGGAGACAGAAGCGTAACTATGATGTTTACACCCGGGGCAGGCACTTTGAGGCTGGTGAGCTGGTCTAGGTCTACAGCCCCCAGAGGCAGAAGGGCCGGTGTCCAAAACTGGACAATGAGTGGGTGGGGCCCTGCAGGGTCCTAGAGAGGGTGGGGGAGGTGGTGTACAGGGTCCAACTACCACCCCAGGGAAGGAAGGTGGCCCTCCACAGAGACAGGTTAGCCCCTTACAGAGGCGACGCCACTCCTCAACCAGCCCGTGAGCCCAGTGGCTCCCCACATTAGATGGAACAGGCCCGAGCATGTCTGCTTCACAGCCCAGACCTTAGTGGTCCCCCTCACCCCATTCCCCTCTACATGATTCCCCACAGACAATGACTGTGCCCCCAGCCCCATTCCCCTGTTCCCCTCCCATGTCTCCCAGGCACCTCTCCCCCCGAACACTCGACCTCAGTCCCCTGTGGCTTCCACGTGGCCTCACTGGCAGAGAAGGCCCTCAGGTCGCTACCAGGACTTTGTCTGTTCCCTCAGGGACAAGAAACTTTGAAGGGGGGAGGCAATGTAGCGGCCCTCCATAGATACGCCTGATCTGTGTGTTCCTGAGAGGACAGTTGATTTAATTCCCTGGGTGTCTCGAGACAGCTAGTGAGAGTGGCGGTTGTTTTGGTTGTTTGGTTTTAAAAGTTTAGTGGGTTATCTTTGGAGGTCTTGTGTGTGTGTGTGTGTGTGTGTGTGTGTGTGTTAACTTTGGCATGAACTACACCCATGTAGCCTGTTTTCTGGACTGGAAAGAAACGTTAATCGCAGATGTCAATCAGCCTTGCTATTATGTTTGTTGTTTTACTAAACTATTACCAGTTTGTTGTTTGACTGTTCTGCTGGTTTTCCTCATTCTGTACATTTGTTGCAGCAGAGGTCAGTGCAGAGGTTCAGTCACAGTGGGTCTCCACATCAGAAGGCCCAGGTTCTGGGAGGCCTGTGATGCCTGGAAATCCAGAGTCAGCAGCCAGAGGAGAGGAGGGGCTTTAGTGCTCAGACCTCCAATAGAGGAGGAAGATGTCCATACACAGATTACCTGACTGGCTACTTTATTTTTTAAACTGGAGTACAACTGTGGCCAAGTGCACTAGAACGATTTGAAAAGTGCATAATCCATGGTCGTACTGCGGTAATTTGTTCTGGTATTAGACAAGCACACACTTATTATTGTTCAATTTTATTTCAGGTCCAGAGTCAAAGGCTTCTGATCCAGCCATTCCACAATGGGTAATGATGCAAACCAACACTTGGTGAAATACAAATAAAATATTTCTTATACAGCTAGAGCATAATTCCAAATAGTTTGTTAGGTGTGTGTGCTTGTTGGCAGTTATTGGTAGTATGGTACAGCATGGTGTACACGTGGGACAGGGAAAACAACAAAAAAGGGCTAAAGAATTGATTTTATTTTGCATGTTGGCACAAAACGGAAAACCACTCAACAAAATGCAAAACAAAGGGGACAAAATGCAGCAAGAAGTCAAAACAAAACACTATGTTCAAAACAAAACCAAAATGTTCACTGGGCCTGGGGAACCAGGCCCTTTTGTAAGAGAAAATAATCAGGCGAACGGGGAGCAGCTGCGCTGAGTACGATTAAAATCACCTGGCTCCCCTGCCTGGGTGTAATGGCGGTGCCGTCCAACAGAGGGCACCACAGTAGACACTCTAGTTTAAGTTAAACAGATTTGCCCTCTCTTCCTCTACTACCACACCTCGTTCAAAAACACATTCATTAACTGAAAACCCCTGTGACATGTGCCACCACATTTACATTAAACGCAGCAAAAATATTGGTGTAAATTGAACACCGCTTGTGAACATTTAATACCCTGGGGTGTTAAATGTACACTACCATTTTTGTTGTGTATCCTTAGTGAGGAGAGCACCAAATATTTAAAATATATTTTCTAGAACAATTAATATATCTCCAGGTGTTTACCATTGTTCAATCCAGTTTTTGAGATGATTACCCGTTTATTGTTTCTGGGAGGCCTGTGATGCCTGGAAACCCAGTGAGTGAGCAGCCAGGGGAAAGAAGCTCAGACCTCCAATAGAGGAGGAAGATGTCCATACACGGGTTACCTGACTGGCTACTTTATTTTCTAAACTGGATTACAACTGTGGCCAAGTGCGCTCGAGCGATTTGAAAAGTGGGTAAACAAAAATGTTGAACTGGGGGATGATTTCCCATTTCATACATTTCACAGTTTACTATATGTGGTAGGGGGGCGTCGTTTTAGGCGCTGCCGGCAAGAGAGAGTGAACTCGTGTGGTTTGTGGAGCCGACACAGCTGTCGGGAATCACGCAATTGGTAACGATTGATTGTGTTATTGATTGTATCGATTAACCAATTGCCTTGATTGTTAGACAGTGAGCCTGAGTGCATAAAAGCCTGCCGGAAGATCTACAGGGAGAAGGACAGAAGACGGTCTTGTCTTTATGTTTATATGTGTGTAGCCATTACGGAGAGAACAAGAAATAAAAACCCTGTTCTCTCATTCCAACGTCTGATTTCTGTCTCTGCACAAGAGCGGTGGTGCTCACTTCGCCACACTATATTATACAATACTATACAGCTTTATATTTTACTAGACAGCTTATGCTATAAATGAAAACTGCAGCACAAGTTTTGAGATCAATTATTCTCTTCACCTCTGAATATAAATCACACGAATACAGCTCATTTTCACTAGACTACGGCGTTAGACAAAATATTGCAATAGACTATTAATATAATCAGACCTGGGTTAAACAATTATTTGAAATAATGTAATCCTTTAGACGCCAGTAAAATTCCTGTTAAAATTTCTGTTTTAAAGTAAACATTTATTTTCACAATGCATAGTAACATCTTACATTGGGAATTTACAGGGATCTTCAGAAGTGTTTTAAATTTCAATGGCATGTAAAGAGTTCAAGTCTTTCAAGTGTATACTTGACCCAGATTACGGTTTGTAAAAATTCACACTTACAAAGAGGCCTTGCCGAACTCATTAGTGGTCCCATTGTGTTCACACACAAGAGTCTTTAAAGTGCTAAGTTCTGATTAAACCTGCAGGTCATGTAATATATTAGAGCAAGGAAAAACTTTTTATCCCTGAGCCCATATATTATTGAACTCAGAGCCCTGGAGACAATACTGATGGCCACGAAATTGAAGTATCGAATAGTCAAGTAGAGCTCCAAATTTTGCTCCAGAACTACGTTCTCAATGTAGGGGTTCAACAACTCAGCCATGCACAGAACGAGCTGTAGCCCGTGGAGCAGGATCGTGCGTCGCCCCTTTGTCACAGACTGCTTATTTTCTCCAGAGGCAGTTTGAGCCGCCAGCATGATTTTAACATAACAGAACAGAATGATAATCACAATCACAACTAACTCTACTTGACAAGAGACAATCCGAAATAAGCGATGCCACTCAGTCAGCGTCATGATATCATAGTGGCAAAAGGTTGGCTTGGAAAAGTATCCTGGAGGGGACGTAACAATCAGGATGAACAGGTCCAGAAAAGGGCTGAGGGAGCTGTAGGCTGAGATAATGAGGATGGCAGCCACAGTCCTGCTAGTGGTGGAGATATTAGCGTGCCTTAGCGGCATGCAGATGGCCACATAGCGCTCTAAGCACATAGCGGTGATGGTCAGTGGTGTGCAGTTGGTAACGATCTCCATGACAATGCAGAGCAGGATGCAGGGACCTATAGGTAGCCGCATATAGAAACTGGAAAGAAGCACCACCAGGTCAGTGATCAGCAGGAAGATTAAGTCCATCAGAAGGGTGTGAGCAAACAGTATGTAGCGTGCATTGCCCCGGAAAGCCTGCTTACTGAAGAAGGTGAAGAGCATGATGATGTTGATGTAGATAAAGAACCACACCAACACCTGCACTATGGCCATCTTCACCATCACCACCATGGGGTTGCTACTAATTATTTCCAGCTCCACACTGCTGCTGTTCTGATTCATGGCTTATATACCTGCAATCTACTAGAGAAAAGTAGAAAAGGGGTTTAAGGATTACAAAAGATCTTTTCAGAGTATTTACAAACATTATATTTTTATATAATACATATTTACAAAATGCTATTCTCACCTGTTAAAACATAATGCCTTGCAATGTAAATAAACAGTGAACTATTAGAAAGCATCTAATAGTGGGCTACCATTAAATAACTCCACATCCAGACTTGCTTTCAAAGGAGGTTAATTATCAAAATCTTTCAAAATATTAAAATACTAATTCACAGTTCCACAGCATACTACCACTTATAAATGTTTTTTTTTTCTATGAACAATATATGAGCAAAATATACATAAAATATCTGTAAATACCTTGACCCGTTTAATCGAGCATACCTACTAACACTGCAACAGCTGATATCTATTTTATATAGTGCAGTGAGCATGTTTTCTATCCAATGTCTTTAGGGGGAGTTGTTTTCTATATTCCCATGCTGCTGACGAAGCCAACAACCAGGGTTGTCCAAACTCAGGTCTAATTGTATGATACCAGCATACCATCCCATTGCAGACATTTTTTTTCCATTCACTGCTGTTACCAGTGCAGGGAAAATTAAGTTTTAATACACCGCATTAAAAGCTATGTACACTGCGGACACTACAATGCGCAAATCCGAAAACGGCTGTATCTGGCCATTTGCTGATGCCTGTCTGCCAACAGGAAAAGGACATAATCTCATGCAGCGGTGTTAGTATCCAGAAACTTGACCATAAATTACCAGACATGACCCTCCACTTCTTATAATCGGGAATATCTGAGCCCAGAAATCCCGGATCACAGATGTGGCCCATGAGTGTGCAGAAGTTTCTGGAAATCTAAGTGTCGATACGGGAAACTACAGGTCTGATATCTTCCAAAAACTCCTCTTTTCATGCAGTTATACAACCTGTTTATATTTGCGACTGGTGCTGGTGAAATGTTCCACAAGTCACACAAGGTCATCTCGTAGCCTGCACTGCAATATGCGCATATTTGAAGAAGATATGCTTCTTTGAATGTTGGTACACCTTAAAACACTTTCCTGAGAAAACAGCTCTGAAAGATTTGCAAAGATTCACACCTCAGCCTGGCAAACTTAAAGGGATAGTTCGGAATTTTGGACATAATGGGCTCTATTTTAATAAACCAAACGCAATGGTGAACGCAAGAGTAATCGCTTGGCGGTATTGCTCTGAGGGCGTGTCGGCGAGAAATTTGGTAATTTCATGACGGCAATCTTGGCGCATCTGATGGCGGTATTGCTAAAAGGCTGGGTTTAAATGTCCAAGGTGTGTCTCTATGGTAGCCAATCAAATTGTTGTTCTCATGCTTTAAAAAAAGCCAGTTGGAACGCAATCGCTCCATGCAATTTCATAATGAGCAACCCAAACGCACTGGACCGTCAACGACAAGAGCGATTTTCCGCACAGGAATCAGACATACTTGCAACAGAAGTACAGGCTAGGACTGTAGTAATTTATGGATCACAATCCACACCACCTCGTCTCCCAGAAGTTCGGAAGGCACGGGAGGAGGTGGCGAATGCATTAATTAGCCTACCTTAGGTGATGTAGGCATAATTATGATTCAAATGGTAGGCTTATGATTCAACTGTGTCAATGTGTAATTTATATATTATAGGCTATTGGCCTACATGATCGCAAGTTTCTTGTAAGCTGTCCTGTTTTATTCTAGTAGTTTAAATTAAAATTAATTAATTAATAATAATTATAGGCTATTTGTTCATTAAATGGAAGTGTAATGTTGGCATCACCTATAGACACTACATAGAACTACATGACTAATAAGTTGCCAAATTGCCAGAGTCTATTGCGTTGCCGCTAAGAGGTGGTTCCAGCTGATCATAACGCAATGGGTTTTCGTTGGTTCAAATTGTCACTGAGCCGAAAGTATTTTAGAACACGCCCCAGACAGCGCCACCCATCCCACTGCAGCGCAAGCGAAAGGATGTTATGTTGAGAATTTGTTGATCCTAGCGGTATTGCTGAGAAACGCCAAGCCCAAAGCTTGCGTTTGACTATACCGTCCCCTTGTGCTGGTTTGCGCCGGTTTGAAAATAGAGCCCAGAGTCTCAATTACAACTTACCCATGATGTAGTTGATTGAAGGAAAAAATTTTCAGATAATTCCATGCTGTCCCTTCTTTTGGACATACACGCATTGCTAATGCTAGTGCAACTCTGAGGTATCGAGTAGCATCCACTACCAAACGCACTTAAACACTCCACAGTGCACCCAAAGCAAATAAAATACGATGACAGTCTATCGGGGTTATTTTCAGTGATTATACCATAATTTTTCAAGTCAAACTATCGTTGAATCCTTTACTTTGTGCTCATCTAAATTCTCAGTGGAAGTACGGCGTTAGTTTAGTAGGTAACATAAAGTAGCCTATAGCTCTGCCGGCCAAAAACAATATCGCGCGTGTGAAAGAATCAGACTCGTAGTATTGTTAGCTAACGTTCAGGTAAGATGGTATTTCGGTGTGTATTTCAAGGTTGTTCAAATCATGCAAAAAAATGGGCACCACAAAGTTTTCACCGATTTCCAGTGGAAGATCAACAAAGAAAACAGCTGTGGCTTCTTGCTGCTCCCATGGATGTCACCGATTGAGACTCTAAAAAAGTTAAAAGTGTGTGGTGACCATTTCACGGAGGATGACTATGTGAAAATCAAAAAAGGACGGTCGGGACACCCTCTACTGAAGGAGACTGCTGTGCCATCACCTGTTTTTCTTTATGCACCGAAAACAACTGACGAGCAGGTAACTAATAAATGATTGCATGCGTGATCTATCTATTAAATTTAGCTAGCTAGTTGCCACGATTGGGAAGTCATGGAAGTGGTTGGGAAGTCACTGCAAATTGGTAGCCAGTGTGCGTGCTTGTATATGCTGTGTTATTCTGTAGCATGTTTGTGTTTAGCTGACGTGTTGTCTACCAAATATGTAACTTTACGGCAAAACGGATTGTGTCGGCAACTGTGGAGTACAGCAGATAGCCTACAGGCAGATACCCTGGCTAATCTACAGCTAGCTCCGCCTCCGTACTTCCACTGAGAATTTAGGTGAGCACAAAGTAAAGGATTCAATGATAGTTTGACTTGAAAAAGAATGGTATAATCACTGAAAATAACCCCGATAGACTGTCGTCGTATTTTATTTGCTTTGGGTGCACTGTGGAGTGTTTAAGTGCGTTTGGTAGTGGATGCTACTTGATACCTCAGAGTTGCGCTAGCATTAGCAATGTGTGTATGTCCAAAAGAAGGGACAGCATGGAATTATCTGAAAATGGTTTCCATTAATCAACTACATCATGGGTAAGTCGTAATTGAGACATTATGTCCAAAATTCCGAACTATCCCTTTAACAACAGTTTTAGCTAATGTTAGCTTAGCCAGGTTGCTAGCACGTTAGCAAGCAAACCCAGTTATTGACACTATGCGCACCCTGCAAACTCCACTAATCCGATTATTTAGCTACTAAACTACGAGGCCGAGAACTCCACACATACCATTCATCCGAATAAAAACAGCTTGTGAAAAATCATCCCCACGGAAGATTATTTAAGTTAGCTAGCTAAAGTTAGCGCCTAAATACTGTTGCTGGCTAGCTAGCTGTGCATGGTTGGACACCAAATTCAACTCAAATTAACGTTACTAGTGCTATCTACTGAGATAAACATCAAGTAGTTTCAGAAAACATTAAAGCTACAGTAGATATTATGAATGATCGAAATACAGCTAGCTAACAGTTACATGTTGAAGTAACTTAGGCTATGTGATTAACTGCCTGCAATGCATGCACTAGGAACGTAGCCAACTAACGCTCACGTTAGTAAATTACCGGACGATGGCAGCTAGCTAGCTAGCTAGCAGGCAAAGTGAGAATAAAACGCTAAAGCACCAACCACACATACAAATAATAAAGTTACCTTGCAAATGAAGAGGAGCAGGCTGTATAGAAAACGGCTCCAGTTGTCCAGAGTTAAGAATTTCTCCCCAACTATCTTTTCCTTCTCTGCGTCGACAGTCTCGACGAGCAGGCAGTTGTTTTAAGTTAGCAAGTAAAATAAAGGGTGCCAAAAAGACCCAATGCTTCAGAAACACATTAACTGGCTGTCTGAGCTAGAACAAAAATAGCTAAGTTGGCTTTGTGCACACTACATATTGCAGAATAAAAAAATAAATTATATTATAAATATAACATTAACTTGAGGGGGGGTCTTAACAACAGTTTTACCTAATGTTACAACGAGACTTCTCTGCGTCTGCAGTCTCGACGAGCAGGCAGTTAAGTTGACTCGACTGTACAAGATTTGCAGTAGGGTTGCAGTGCAACGTTTTGGCGCCAAGCGCATGCAGTCAGAGATTGCTTGGATCACGTGCATCTTCTCTTCTTCTTTTTCTTGTTTTACGGCGGTTGTCATACAGCTCATTGGTGCATTACTGCCACCTTCTGCTCCGGAGTGTGGATCAGACAATAGACTTATATTCTAACCCATCACCCTAAACTATATATATATATATATATATATATATATATATATATACAGATCCTTTCCAAAAAATTAGAATATCATGGAAAAGTTTTTTTTTTTTTCCATAATTCCATTCAAAAAGTGAAACTTTCATAGATTATAGATTCATTACACACAAAGTGAAATATTTCTCGCCTTCATTTGTTTCATTTTTCATAATTTTGGCTTACAGCTCCAGAAAACTCCCAAAACAGTATTTCAAGAAATTAGAATAGTGTGTCGAAAATCAGCATTTACTTCAGTTATTTCAGAGAATGAATGTTTTAGACTGAGTGTCACACTATCATCTAATTGACTCAAAACACCTGCAAAGTTTATCTCAGTTTGGTTCAGTATGGGGAAGACTGCAGACTTGACAATTGGCCAGAAGACCATCATTGACACCCTCCAGAAGATGGGTAAGCCACAAAAGGTCATCGCTAAGGAGGCTGGCTGTTCACAGAGTGCAGTGTCCAAGCATATCAATAGAAAGTTTAGTGGAAGGGAAAAATGTGGCAGGAGAAGGTGCACAAGCAAAAGAGATGACCGTAGGCTTCAGCGGATTGTCAAGCAAAGACGATTCCAAAATTTGGCGGAAATTCAGAGGGAGTGGACTGAGGCTTCAAAAACCACCACGTACAGACGTATCCGGGACATGGGCTACAACTGTCGGATTCCTCGAGTCAAGCCACTCCACTCATTCTCTGAAATACAGTCAAGCCGGAAAGTCTCCCCACCCCTTTCACCTTCTCCACATTTTATTACGTTACAGACATATTCTACAATAGATTGAGTAAATTTTTTGTCTCAAAATTCTACACAAAATAGCCCATAATGACCATAAGTGAAAACAGGTTTTTAGACATTTGTGCTAATTTATAAAAAATCTAAATGTTAAATATCATATGTACACAAGTGTGCACACCCTTTGATATGACACCCAAAAGTGAGCTGAGGTGCATTTTTTTTTTTTTTTTTTGCCCCTCCTTAGTAAAAGGCACATCACAGCCCGCTTGGAATTTGCCAAAAGGCACCTAGAGGACTCTCAAACCATGAGAATCAAGATTCTCTGGTCTGATGAAACCAAAATTAAATTTTTGGCCTGAATACCAAGCGTCATGTCTGGAGGAAACCAGGCACCGCTCATAACCTGGCTAATACCATCCCTACGGTGAAGCATGGCGGTGGCAGCATCATGATGTGGGGATGTTTTTCAGCAGCGGGAACCGGGCGACTAGTCCTGATAGAGGGAAAGATGAATGCAGTTAAGTACACCGAGATCCTTGAAGAAAACCTGCTCTGGACTGGGGCGAAGGTTTACCTTCCAACATGACAACGACCCGAAGCACACAGTCAAGAGAACAAAGGAGTGGCTTTGGAAAAAGTCTGTGCATGTCCTTGAGTGGCCCAGCCAGAGCCCAGACCTGAATCCAATTGAACATCTGTGGAAAGAGCTGAAAATGGCTGTGTACCGACGCTCCCCATCCAACCTGACGGAGCTTGCAAGGATATGCCAAGAGGAATGGGCAAAAATGTCCAGAAACAAGTGTGCCAAGCTCGTAGCTTCTTTCCCAAGATGCCTTGAAGCTGTAATCGCTGCCAAAGGTGCAGCAACCAAGTATTAGGCTAAGGGTGTGTACAGATATGTAACCCCTAAATAACCTATTTTTGTCAGTAAAATAAAATTGCATATTTTCTAAAAACCTGTTTTCACTTTGTCATTATTGGCTATTGTGTGTAGATGTTTGAGGCAAAAAATGAACTCAATCTATTGTAGTATAAGTCTGTAACATAATAAAACGTGGAGAAGGTGAAAGGGGTGGGGAGACTTTCCGGCTTGACTGTAAGTGAAGTAATTGCTGATTTTCGACACACTATTCTAATTTCTTGAAATACTGTTTTGGGGGTTTTCTGGAGCTGTAAGCCAAAATTATGAAAAATGAAACAAATAAAGGCTAGAAATATTTCACTTTGTGCGTAATGAATCTATAATCTATGAAAGTTTCACTTTTTGAATGGAATTATGGAAAAAAAACAACTTTTCCATGATATTCAAATTTTTTGGAAAGGATCTGTATATATACAGTATATATATATATTTTTTTTTTTCCCCCTCCATTCTTTACTCCTAGTCCTACTTATAAAATCTCTATACTTTTGACAGCCACCCTAACATCCTATTCCTGTTTATCCCTCATATCCTATAAAATAATCCTGTATCCCTTAAGAAGGCGAACAGTACACTAACCTGTGCTCTCTCACTCATGTTCAGTAGGCCTCTTAGTGTGATTTCCTGCACCCATAATTCCCTCAGCTTATTCATCATCGTCTCTCTCTGTATCCCATACCTCCTACAATTCATAGCTACATGCTCCACTGACTCCTCTTCTTGACACTCCTCACACAAGCCTGTCTGGTGTTTCCCTACCATTATTAGTGTTTTGTTTAACCCACAGTGCCCCAACCTTAACCTTGTCACCACAGTATCCTCTCTCCTGTTTCCACTACCTACCCTAGTAATTTTGACATTCTTTTGTATATTATAAAAATGCCTCCCTTTCCCCTCTCTGTCCCACCTTTCCTGCCATATTTGATTAGTTTTTTCCCAGATTACACATTTAACCTCTGCTTTACTAATGCTGACTTGCATCTCTATATTTCCTTTCTTTAAGGCCCTCTTTGCCAATTCATCCACCCTCTCATTCCCCTTTACCCCTACATGCGCTGGAACCCACACAAATTTTGACTGACATAAGGGTTTCATATAAAATGTCTTTACGGCTGTTTGAGTGAAAAGACCTTAGACTTGCTAGGGCTGAGGATGAATCTGAACATATTAATACCTTGTTCTGTCTGGTTTTTTCTACCCATCGTAGTGCTACCAACACTGCCAACATCTCCACTGTGTAGACCCCTAATTTATTGGATGTTCTTCTGTTTATTCCGATTCCTTTTGCTGGTATTGCTACCCCAAATCCTGTCACTCCTGTCTCAGGTTTTTTTTGCACCATCGGTATAAATCTGTGTATAATCACTGTACTCCTTCCTTACATGATTATTGAATGCATTTACCAAATCAATTTTATCTTTTTCTTTCCTTTTTTCCTTTAGCACATACCAGTCTACATCTGGCCACACAAACACCCATGGAGCCACCACCGGATAAATTCCTGTAGGGCTTATCCTCAGGTCAAACACTCCCATTTCTTTTGCTGTTTCATTCCCTTTCCGACCCTTATCCCTCTGATTTCTCGCATTCTCCCAGCACTCCTGCAGCACTCCTTTCGTGGGGTGAGAATCACTGTGTCCCTGCAGATTTGCCCAGTAATTTGCCATTAGTTGCATTCTTCTTAGTTCTAATGGCATTTCTCCCATTTCTACCTGTAGGGCAGGTACAGGCGATGTTTTCAAAGCCCCACAACACACTCTCAGTGCCTGTGCCTGAATCACATCCAACTTCTTTATATTTGATCTGGCTGCTGATCCATATGCTACACTGCCGTAATCAAACACAGATCTTATTAAGGCCACATAAATTATTTTCAATGAATGACAACTTGCTCCCCATTCCCTACCAGTCAAACATCTCATGACATTAATTACCTTTTTGCATTTTTCTTCTATTTTCCTGATATGGTCTACCCATGTTAATCTTGAATCAAACAGAACTCCTAAAAATTTTAATGTTCCAACCCTTTCTAATTCTTTCCCATGCATCCTTAGTTTCACCCCTTCCTCAATTATTTTCCTGGTGAAAAATACCGTTTTAGTTTTTTTCTACTGAGAACCTACCCCCCCCCAATCATAACCCCACTCCACCACCTCATCAATTGCTCCTTGTACTTTCCTGATTATATATTCTACGTTCCTCTCTTCCACAAGGCTCCATCATCTGCAAACAGTGACCTACCTATCTTTGGTACCTTTGAGAAAATATCATTAATCATAATGATGAAAAGTAGCGGGCTTATCACACTACCTTGAGGCGTGCCATTTTCAACCGTGTACTGATTTGACATGTCTGACCCAATTCGTACCTGTATTTTCCTTCCATACAGAAAATCCTTTATCCAGTTAAAAGCTCTCCCCCCAACACCCAACTTAATTAACAATCCTTCCTTCCACATCATGTCATAGGCTTTTTCCATATCAAAAAACACTGCAATTACCGACTCTTTATTTGCCTGGGCTTTTCTTATTTCATTCTCTAGCCGTATCACTGGATCCATAGTATTCCTTCCTTTCCTAAAACCACTCTGATAACTTGCCAGCATTCCTCTCTTCTCCAGCTCATATGACAACCTTTCTGTTAACATCCTTTCCATTATCTTGCCTAAATTTGATGTTAAAGCTATTGGCCTATAATTAGTGGATTTGGCAGGATCCTTGCCAGGTTTTCTTAATGGAATCACTACTGCTTCTTTCCATACACTTGGTAATCTACCCTCCTCCCACACTCTGTTATAAAGATGCAGCAACTTCAATAACGCTCCTTCCCCTAAGTGCTTTAGCATACCATAACCTACTTGATCTTTCCCTGGAGAGGTTGGTCTTGACCTATTTATTGCTCTTACCATCTCTGCCAATGTAAATGGTACATCAGTTACATCATCTGTTTCTTCCCTCCTATTTAGCACACCTGGATACTGACTCATTGTTCTTTCCCTTCTCCTTATCTCTTCCTCTGACAAATTTTCTGAGCTTTGTATCTTTGTGAATGACTTGGCCATTATCTCTGCCTTATCCCTATTAAAGACTGCTGTTCCCTCCTCAGATGTTATAACTGGATATTCCCATTCCCTTCTGTCTCCTCCCATCTTCTTTATCATTCCCCATACCTCTCCCACAGGTGTTGTTCTTCCTATTTTGTTGCAGTATTCTCTCCAACTTGCCCTCTTAGCTTGACGTACTGTTCTTTTCACCACTGCCTGAGCCTTCTTATACTGAATCAAAGACTGCATGTTATGGGTTCTTTTAACTTCTCTGAATGCTCTATTCCTGTTTCTTACAGCCCGATGACACTCCTCTGTCCACCATGGTACCAGTTTCCTTTTCATCCTATTTTTACTCCTGGGTATAGATCCATCTGCTGCTAAAATTATTGCCTTGGTAATCTGATCATTTACTTCATCTATATCTCCAGACATGTCTATCCTCGTCATTGATTCCTCACTCATCTTCTGGAACTTATCCCAATCTGCTTTTCCAAAGACCCACTTAGGGATTCCACCACCTCGTCTCACTTCCACTCTTCCTCCCACCGAGCAAGACACTGGGTAGTGATCACTACCTATTGTTGTAGCTGTCCAAACATCCCAGTTACTAATTCCAGCCAATATATTAGATACTAACATAATATCTAATGCTGATTCAGTACCTGTAGTTATGTTTACCCTTGTACCTCTACCATCATTTATACAGACCAAATCCCTATCATCCATAAAATCTTCAATTACCTTTCCATTTGAGTCTGTATGTGAACCCCCCCCCCCCCCCCCCCCCCCCCCCCACATTGTACTGTGAGCATTGAAATCTGCACACCATATTACTTTGTCTGTTTTGTCCTTGTATCCTTAGTAGGCTATCCAATTCCAACCTTTTGCATGGATTGTAGTAGTTAACTATTACCACCCCCTCCCCTCTTTCCCATACTTCCACCACTATGTATTCCTGATCATCTCCCTTTTCCAGTACCCTATATGGAATATCTTGTTTGATTAGCGTAGCACAACCTCCACCTCCCCCATGATTTCTATCTTTCCTTGTCATTGTATATCCCTGTACCACAAAATGTAAAATTGGTTTTAACCAAGTTTCCTGAACACATATTACATCCGGTTTTATAACCATTTCATTAATAAACTGCTTAAATTCCTGACCATTGGCCAGTAAGCTCCTGGCATTCCATTGTAAAAGAATTACCATAATTAATGTTAGTATTAACCAACACATGCTGTTTCCTGGCTAGACTGAGCAGTGAGGTTACGCACCACTTCTTCCCATGTCAGTCCCACTAATCCTAAATGATTCACTGCTGCCTTGACAACCAACTGAATTTTATCTGTTTTTGATGATACTTCAGCCGTAGCATTAACTACTCCTGCAATGAATGTTACCAAATCCACTTTTTTCACATAAATCCTGTCATTAGTACTTTGTTGTACCTCTCGAACCCCCACTGCTCCTTGATCATTAGTATCTTTATTCTGTTCTCTTGACATTCTTACAGCTTCTGCATAAGTTATCCTTCTTTCCACTCTTACTTTTTGGATTTCATTCTCCCGTCTCATAACCTCACATCCTCCATATGCCACACTATGGGCTCCTCCACAGTTACAACATTTTGGTTGCACCCCTGTTCCACACTTTCCATACTCGTGATCACCCCCACATCTAGCACATCTCCTCTGCTCTTTACAGTTTTTGGCTGTATGTCCAAACCTTTGACAATTAAAACACCTCAATGGTTTTGGCACAAACATTCTCACTGGGTAACTAATAAAACCCATAAATACCTTATTTGGTAAATTCTCTCCTTCAAATTCAATCAATACTGTTTCACTATCCTTTTTCACTCCGTCTTTTGTATTTTTCAATCTTTGAGCATTCTTTATTTTCCCTCCTTTGAGATTCATCTTTAGTACCTCCATATTTACACTCATTGGCACCCCTGTGATCACTCCTTTACGTCCACCTCCGTTTCGTGCTCCCACCCTCCCTGTGTTTGCCACCTTAAACTCTTGTATGTCTGTCAGTTTGAGTGCTGCCTCAAGTTGTTTCTCACTCGCACAACTCACTAATATGTTTCCATCATTAAGGACCTTTGCATATAGAACATCCCCTAACTGACTTGCCAGATATTTTGTTAGCTTAAAGGGTTGATTTTCTTCATGCTTTCTTGAACCTTTTCACTAAACCTTATTATAACAATTAGTTTCTCAGGTCTTTCCTTCTGAACATGATCTTTTTCCTCACTTTCAGACCCTTCATCAGTGTAATTTCTTCCTCTTTTATTCCCTTTTACCTGATTGCCTTGCTTTTTATTTATTAGTTCCCTTTTCTTTCCCTCGTTTTCTTCACAATTTATCATTTCTACCGATCTATCTACCTCTGACCCATTCACGGAGCAGTCGTGCTCAACCGCCGTTAACAAAGTGTTTTCTGCTTGGCCTTGGCTTGATTTCCCTGCACTCCTACAAATTCTACGATCACGTCCCGCAGACGCCGCCGCCATTTTGCCTGCTTCAGGCGCTTTCTTCCTCCGTTTCGTACCCGTGGTTTTTGTCCAATTTCGCTCGTATTTCTTTATTAGTTGACAGATATTTCCGCAACGTTATAGCTATTTAGCACTTTTCAGAAAGAGAAAATACAGCTTTCCAAATGTCTAGCTATACAGTTCTCTAATCCACCTCTCGACCGTCCAGCTAAGAGCTCCGATCACGTGATTCATTGCTAGCCAATCGTTTCAAAGTATTGACGTCAGTGAGACTCTTCAGAGTTTTTCAGCAGTTATCAATGACATTTGTCAATATGGTATTGCACGCACCCGTTAATATTTTGAAAGACAGAAAAATTTCCATTTATGATATTACCACTCCATGCACCTATAAAGAGTGACTTGCTTACTTATCACAACTGTTACACTGAAATATCGGTGTTTACCAAAGACACATGGCCACACTTTAATTGCATTAGGAAGGGAAACCGTTTTTACAGGTGCTACCAAGCTAGCCTATGTTAGGGAGGTCAAACCCGTTTTCTGGATTTTTCAGAAAACATTTAGCCAGCTTATTTTTCATGTATATTGTCCTAAATGCTGTCGGGTAAGTGAGGACTAGGTAAAATGTGTATTATCTGAATCCAGCGGTTCCAACAGTCAATACCCTTGTTAAAACGTTCGGCACTCTGAATACTGAACACAAGCGATATTGCGTGCTAGAACCCCTCACTTAACCTACATTCAAAATAAGTTTTACGTTATTTAATTTAATTATTATTATTAAAAATGACAATAATCAGTTAAATCGCCAAATTATTTGATAGGTAAGTCGAACAGTAACCTGGTGGATCAACCAACAAGCCAAAACAAAGTCTAAATCAGGTCTTGAGATTAAGTAATTTTATTAAATGAAAACAAAATTAAAAAAATTATTTTTCTGCGGTACACTCATAAAGTGCCTTGACAGGGAGGGGATCCATGCCCTGATTGGGTTAAGGTGTGTGTGTGGGGGGGGGGGGGGTCTGACAAAGACTGGCTTATCTTTTCTTTGTTGGTGGGGGTTAATGTGTAAGAGAGAGACAGAGAGCAACAGAGATAGAGAGCAAGGCGGGGGGGGGGGGGGGGGGGGGGGGTGCTTGACTTATATATATCTAAATATTAGATATCCTACATCCCTCTCTTGTAAGAATAGGAGCATGCACCCGCTATTCTTACATCACCAAATAGGAATCACATTACACATTTGAACATTGAAGATGCAGTTACCTGCTAACCACAAAAACAACTGTCCAAATGGTTCACCAACCATTTTTAAAACATTTAGTCCATGCCCAGTTTAATAGTCCCTTTGTGATCTGCTGGCCAGCAGATATATGGACACACTGACGTATGTCCCACGATGATCCAGTGTGGTGCGGAGAGATATCTCTATTAGACATTCTTTTTGTGTCGCTGCGGTTATGACACCCTGGTTCAGTCTCTTCCTTCTCCAGTGTCTGGGTATCTAGACTGGCAAGGGACAAGACATGCAGTACATGCAGTGCTTTTTCCATTAATGTTGCAATTGCGTGAGTGAAATGCAACTTACTCCACAGTGTCTCTACCAGTTCTGCACGGCGTGCGGGGGCTCTGTCTCCTGTGACAGGAAGCTGGACGATCCACAGGTGGCAAAGTGCAGTCAGGACCTCTCTTCTGACGGGCGGGGAAGCGCCTCTTTCCCTGTCGGAATCCATTTTGGCTCTTTTAGCCTGGATCCAATTGGGTGGACTGCTGACGGCAGTTGCTTAGGCTAGCTTCCCGCGGCAGGGTGTGGGACCGGTTGCACTTGTTTGCACTTGTGTCTGTGGGTGTCCTTTAGGGAATGGCAGGAGAAGACTGTGGGAGTTGAGGGCTTAGGCATTATCACTCATAGCAACATGTGAAGACCGGAACAATTAATGATAGCACTGCATGTTATGACCGCTGTCAGTCCATGCAGGGGAACCTTACGGACAGGGTTTACAGTCCACGGGATTGCCAGTCTAAATAATCACATGAATAGGGCAGACTTGTCCAGAAGTGTCCAGGAACAGTATTTGGCGGGGCACCTACACTCTATAAAAGGGACTTAAACACAACATGGGCA
>CM056397.1:9303196-9355010 GCA_029718625.1 Synaphobranchus kaupii | reverse complement strand
GCACAGGCGTCATCGTCTTGCATGGGCCAGGGAGCATTTACGCTGGACGAGGGACCAGTGGGCCTCAGTGCTGTTCTCTGATGAAAGTCGATTCACGTTGAGCAGAAATGATGGCCGCCAACGATGTTGGAGACGTCAAGGAGAGCGCTATGCATCAGCCACTGTTGTCACCAGATGACCCTTTGGTGGTGGCGGTGTTACAGTGTGGGCAGGTGTGTCTAGTCAATACAGAACTGCCCTACACTTTGTGAATGGTACAGTGACAAGCCCATACTACCTGAATAACATCATTAATCCAGTCATTGTGCCCCTGCATGAACAACACAGGCCTAATTTCATCTTCATGGACGACAATGCTCCAGCTCATCGAGGTCGCATCATTAGGGAAAGGCTGCTGGAGACTGGGGTACCTCAAATGGAGTGGCCTGCACTTTCTCCAGACCTGAATCCCATAGAAAACCTATGGGATCAGCTGACTCACCGTGTAGAGGCTCGTAACTCTGTACCCCAGAACCTCAATGACCTGAGGGCCGCCCTTCAAGAAGAGTGGGATGCCATGCCTCAGCAGACAATAAGTCGACTTGTGAACAGCATGAGACGTCGTTGTCAAGCTGTAATTGATGCTCAAGGGCACATGACAAGTTATTGAGACATTGACATTTTTGTTGTGGTATACCCACCATTGTTGTTGGCTTTTGTTTCAATAAATTGTTTGAGATGAGGAAATCACCATTGCATGCTTCTACTTAAATGCCCTACTTTCATGATACGTATAATATCACTGTAGCGTGAACTTACATTTTCCATAAATTTCACCCGAAAGCCAAATATCCCTAACTTTTTGTGAGTAGTGTATATATATATATAGTTTAGGGTGATGGGTTAGAATGTAAGTCTATTGTCTGATCCACACTCCGGAGCAGAAGGTGGCAGTAATGCACCAATGAGCTGTATGACAACCGCCGTAAAACAAGAAAAAGAAGAAGAGAAGATGCACGTGATCCAAGCAATCTCTGACTGCATGCGCTTGGCGCCAAAACGTTGCACTGCAACCCTACTGCAAATCTTGTACAGTCGAGTCAACTTAACTGCCTGCTCGTCGAGACTGCAGACGCAGAGAAGTCTCGTTGTAACATTAGGTAAAACTGTTGTTAAGACCCCCCCTCAAGTTAATGTTATATTTATAATATAATTTATTTTTTTATTCTGCAATATGTAGTGTGCACAAAGCCAACTTAGCTATTTTTGTTCTAGCTCAGACAGCCAGTTCATGTGTTTCTGAAGCATTGGGTCTTTTTGGCACCCTTTATTTTACTTGCTAACTTAAAACAACTGCCTGCTCGTCGAGACTGTCGACGCAGAGAAGGAAAAGATAGTTGGGGAGAAATTCTTAACTCTGGACAACTGGAGCCGTTTTCTATACAGCCTGCTCCTCTTCATTTGCAAGGTAACTTTATTATTTGTATGTGTGGTTGGTGCTTTAGCGTTTTATTCTCACTTTGCCTGCTAGCTAGCTGCCATCGTCCGGTAATTTACTAACGTGAGCGTTAGTTGGCTACGTTCCTAGTGCATGCATTGCAGGCAGTTAATCACATAGCCTAAGTTACTTCAACATGTAACTGTTAGCTAGCTGTATTTCGATCATTCATAATATCTACTGTAGCTTTAATGTTTTCTGAAACTACTTGATGTTTATCTCAGTAGATAGCACTAGTAACGTTAATTTGAGTTGAATTTGGTGTCCAACCATGCACAGCTAGCTAGCCAGCAACAGTATTTAGGCGCTAACTTTAGCTAGCTAACTTAAATAATCTTCCGTGGGGATGATTTTTCACAAGCTGTTTTTATTCGGATGAATGGTATGTGTGGAGTTCTCGGCCTCGTAGTTTAGTAGCTAAATAATCGGATTAGTGGAGTTTGCAGGGTGCGCATAGTGTCAATAACTGGGTTTGCTTGCTAACGTGCTAGCAACCTGGCTAAGCTAACATTAGCTAAAACTGTTGTTAAAGGGATAGTTCGGAATTTTGGACATAATGTCTCAATTACGACTTACCCATGATGTAGTTGATTAATGGAAACCATTTTCAGATAATTCCATGCTGTCCCTTCTTTTGGACATACACACATTGCTAATGCTAGCGCAACTCTGAGGTATCAAGTAGCATCCACTACCAAACGCACTTAAACACTCCACAGTGCACCCAAAGCAAATAAAATACGACGACAGTCTATCGGGGTTATTTTCAGTGATTATACCATTCTTTTTCAAGTCAAACTATCGTTGAATCCTTTACTTTGTGCTCACCTAAATTCTCAGTGGAAGTACGGAGGCGGAGCTAGCTGTAGATTAGCCAGGGTATCTGCCTGTAGGCTATCTGCTGTACTCCACAGTTGCCGACACAATCCGTTTTGCCGTAAAGTTACATATTTGGTAGACAACAAGTCAGCTAAACACAAACATGCTACAGAATAACACAGCATATACAAGCACGCACACTGGCTACCAATTTGCAGTGACTTCCCAACCACTTCCATGACTTCCCAATCGTGGCAACTAGCTAGCTAAATTTAATAGATAGATCACGCATGCAATCATTTATTAGTTACCTGCTCGTCAGTTGTTTTCGGTGCATAAAGAAAAACAGGTGATGGCACAGCAGTCTCCTTCAGTAGAGGGTGTCCCGACCGTCCTTTTTTGATTTTCACATAGTCATCCTCCGTGAAATGGTCACCACACACTTTTAACTTTTTTAGAGTCTCAATCGGTGACATCCATGGGAGCAGCAAGAAGCCACAGCTGTTTTCTTTGTTGATCTTCCACTGGAAATCGGTGAAAACTTTGTGGTGCCCATTTTTTTGCATGATTTGAACAACCTTGAAATACACACCGAAATACCATCTTACCTGAACGTTAGCTAACAATACTACGAGTCTGATTCTTTCACACGCGCGATATTGTTTTTGGCCGGCAGAGCTATAGGCTACTTTATGTTACCTACTAAACTAACGCCGTACTTCCACTGAGAATTTAGATGAGCACAAAGTAAAGGATTCAACGATAGTTTGACTTGAAAAATGATGGTATAATCACTGAAAATAACCCCGATAGACTGTCATCGTATTTTATTTGCTTTGGGTGCACTGTGGAGTGTTTAAGTGCGTTTGGTAGATGCTACTCGATACCTCAGAGTTGCACTAGCATTAGCAATGTGTGTATGTCCAAAAGAAGGGACAGCATGGAATTATCTGAAAATTTTTTCCTTCAATCAACTACATCATGGGCAAGTTGTAATTGAGACTCTGGGCTCTATTTTCAAACCGGCGCAAACCAGCACAAGGGGACGGTATAGTCAAACGCAAGCTTGTTGACAGCATCAACGTCTTAAAACTGGCGCTATGGCGTTTCTCAGCAATACCGCTAGGATCAACAAATTCTCAACATAACATCCTTTCGCTTGCGCTGCAGTGGGATGGGTGGCGCTGTCTGGGGCGTGTTCTAAAATACTTTCGGCTCAGTGACAATTTGAACCAACGAAAACCCATTGCGTTATGATCAGCTGGAACCACCTCTTAGCGGCAACGCAATAGACTGGCAATTTGGCAACTTATTAGTCATGTAGTTCTATGTAGTGTCTATAGGTGATGCCAACATTACACTTCCATTTAATGAACAAATAGCCTATAATTATTATTAATTAATTAATTTTAATTTAAACTACTAGAATAAAACAGGACAGCTTACAAGAAACTTGCGATCATGTAGGCCAATAGCCTATAATATATAAATTACACATTGACACAGTTGAATCATAAGCCTACCATTTGAATCATAATTATGCCTACATCACCTAAGGTAGGCTAATTAATGCATTCGCCACCTCCTCCCGTGCCTTCCGAACTTCTGGGAGACGAGGTGGTGTGGATTGTGATCCATAAATTACTACAGTCCTAGCCTGTACTTCTGTTGCAAGTATGTCTGATTCCTGTGCGGAAAATCGCTCTTGTCGTTGACGGCCCAGTGCGTTTGGGTTGCTCATTATGAAATTGCATGGAGCGATTGCGTTCCAACTGGCTTTTTTTAAAGCATGAGAACAACTATTTGATTGGCTACCATAGAGACACACCTTGGACATTTAAACCCAGCCTTTTAGCAATACCGCCATCAGATGCGCCAAGATTGCCGTCATGAAATTACCAAATTTCTCGCCGACACGCCCTCAGAGCAATACCGCCAAGCGCTTACTCTTGTGTTCACCATTGCGTTTGGTTTATTAAAATAGAGCCCATTATGTCCAAAATTCCGAACTATCCCTTTAAGTTTGCCAGGCTGAGGTGTGAATCTTTGCAAATCTTTCAGAGCTGTTTTCTCAGGAAAGTGTTTTAAGGTGTACCAACATTCAAAGAAGCATATCTTCTTCAAATATGCGCATATTGCAGTGCAGGCTACGAGATGACCTTGTGTGACTTGTGGAACATTTCACCAGCACCAGTCGCAAATATAAACAGGTTGTATAACTGCATGAAAAGAGGAGTTTTTGGAAGATATCAGACCTGTAGTTTCCCGTATCGACACTTAGATTTCCAGAAACTTCTGCACACTCATGGGCCACATCTGTGATCCGGGATTTCTGGGCTCAGATATTCCCGATTATAAGAAGTGGAGGGTCATGTCTGGTAATTTATGGTCAAGTTTCTGGATACTAACACCGCTGCATGAGATTATGTCCTTTTCCTGTTGGCAGACAGGCATCAGCAAATGGCCAGATACAGCCGTTTTCGGATTTGCGCATTGTAGTGTCCGCAGTGTACATAGCTTTTAATGCGGTGTATTAAAACTTAATTTTCCCTGCACTGGTAACAGCAGTGAATGGAAAAAAATGTCTGCAATGGGATGGTATGCTGGTATCATACAATTAGACCTGAGTTTGGACAACCCTGGTTGTTGGCTTCGTCAGCAGCATGGGAATATAGAAAACAACTCCCCCTAAAGACATTGGACAGAAAACATGCTCACTGCACTATATAAAATAGATATCAGCTGTTGCAGTGTTAGTAGGTATGCTCGATTAAACGGGTCAAGGTATTTACAGATATTTTATGTATATTTTGCTCATATATTGTTCATAGAAAAAAAAAACATTTATAAGTGGTAGTATGCTGTGGAACTGTGAATTAGTATTTTAATATTTTGAAAGATTTTGATAATTAACCTCCTTTGAAAGCAAGTCTGGATGTGGAGTTATTTAATTGTAGCCCACTATTAGATGCTTTCTAATAGTTCACTGTTTATTTACATTGCAAGGCATTATGTTTTAACAGGTGAGAATAGCATTTTGTAAATATGTATTATATAAAAATATAATGTTTGTAAATACTCTGAAAAGATCTTTTGTAATCCTTAAACCCCTTTTCTACTTTTCTCTAGTAGATTGCAGGTATATAAGCCATGAATCAGAACAGCAGCAGTGTGGAGCTGGAAATAATTAGTAGCAACCCCATGGTGGTGATGGTGAAGATGGCCATAGTGCAGGTGTTGGTGTGGTTCTTTATCTACATCAACATCATCATGCTCTTCACCTTCTTCAGTAAGCAGGCTTTCCGGGGCAATGCACGCTACATACTGTTTGCTCACACCCTTCTGATGGACTTAATCTTCCTGCTGATCACTGACCTGGTGGTGCTTCTTTCCAGTTTCTATATGCGGCTACCTATAGGTCCCTGCATCCTGCTCTGCATTGTCATGGAGATCGTTACCAACTGCACACCACTGACCATCACCGCTATGTGCTTAGAGCGCTATGTGGCCATCTGCATGCCGCTAAGGCACGCTAATATCTCCACCACTAGCAGGACTGTGGCTGCCATCCTCATTATCTCAGCCTACAGCTCCCTCAGCCCTTTTCTGGACCTGTTCATCCTGATTGTTACATCCCCTCCAGGATACTTTTCCAAGCCAACCTTTTGCCACTATGATATCATGACGCTGACTGAGTGGCATCGCTTATTTCGGATTGTCTCTTGTCAAGTAGAGTTAGTTGTGATTGTGATTATCATTCTGTTCTGTTATGTTAAAATCATGCTGGCGGCTCGAACTGCCTCTGGAGAAAATAAGCAGTCTGTGACAAAGGGGCGACGCACGATCCTGCTCCACGGGCTACAGCTCGTTCTGTGCATGGCTGAGTTGTTGAACCCCTACATTGAGAACGTAGTTCTGGAGCAAAATTTGGAGCTCTACTTGACTATTCGATACTTCAATTTCGTGGCCATCAGTATTGTCTCCAGGGCTCTGAGTTCAATAATATATGGGCTCAGGGATAAAAAGTTTTTCCTTGCTCTAATATATTACATGACCTGCAGGTTTAATCAGAACTTAGCACTTTAAAGACTCTTGTGTGTGAACACAATGGGACCACTAATGAGTTCGGCAAGGCCTCTTTGTAAGTGTGAATTTTTACAAACCGTAATCTGGGTCAAGTATACACTTGAAAGACTTGAACTCTTTACATGCCATTGAAATTTAAAACACTTCTGAAGATCCCTGTAAATTCCCAATGTAAGATGTTACTATGCATTGTGAAAATAAATGTTTACTTTAAAACAGAAATTTTAACAGGAATTTTACTGGCGTCTAAAGGATTACATTATTTCAAATAATTGTTTAACCCAGGTCTGATTATATTAATAGTCTATTGCAATATTTTGTCTAACGCCGTAGTCTAGTGAAAATGAGCTGTATTCGTGTGATTTATATTCAGAGGTGAAGAGAATAATTGATCTCAAAATTTGTGCTGCAGTTTTCATTTATAGCATAAGCTGTCTAGTAAAATATAAAGCTGTATAGTATTGTATAATATAGTGTGGCGAAGTGAGCACCACCGCTCTTGTGCAGAGACAGAAATCAGACGTTGGAATGAGAGAACAGGGTTTTTATTTCTTGTTCTCTCCGTAATGGCTACACACATATAAACATAAAGACAAGACCGTCTTCTGTCCTTCTCCCTGTAGATCTTCCGGCAGGCTTTTATGCACTCAGGCTCACTGTCTAACAATCAAGGCAATTGGTTAATCGATACAATCAATAACACAATCAATCGTTACCAATTGCGTGATTCCCGACAGCTGTGTCGGCTCCACAAACCACACGAGTTCACTCTCTCTTGCCGGCAGCGCCTAAAACGACGCCCCCCTACCACATATAGTAAACTGTGAAATGTATGAAATGGGAAATCATCCCCCAGTTCAACATTTTTGTTTACCCACTTTTCAAATCGCTCGAGCGCACTTGGCCACAGTTGTAATCCAGTTTAGAAAATAAAGTAGCCAGTCAGGTAACCCGTGTATGGACATCTTCCTCCTCTATTGGAGGTCTGAGCTTCTTTCCCCTGGCTGCTCACTCACTGGGTTTCCAGGCATCACAGGCCTCCCAGAAACAATAAACAGGTAATCATCTCAAAAACTGGATTGAACAATGGTAAACACCTGGAGATATATTAATTGTTCTAGAAAATATATTTTAAATATTTGGTGCTCTCCTCACTAAGGATACACAACAAAAATGGTAGTGTACATTTAACACCCCAGGGTATTAAATGTTCACAAGCGGTGTTCAATTTACACCAATATTTTTGCTGCGTTTAATGTAAATGTGGTGGCACATGTCACAGGGGTTTTCAGTTAATGAATGTGTCTTTGAACGAGGTGTGGTAGTAGAGGAAGAGAGGGCAAATCTGTTTAACTTAAACTAGAGTGTCTACTGTGGTGCCCTCTGTTGGACGGCACCGCCATTACACCCAGGCAGGGGAGCCAGGTGATTTTAATCGTACTCAGCGCAGCTGCTCCCCGTTCGCCTGATTATTTTCTCTTACAAAAGGGCCTGGTTCCCCAGGCCCAGTGAACATTTTGGTTTTGTTTTGAACATAGTGTTTTGTTTTGACTTCTTGCTGCATTTTGTCCCCTTTGTTTTGCATTTTGTTGAGTGGTTTTCCGTTTTGTGCCAACATGCAAAATAAAATCAATTCTTTAGCCCTTTTTTGTTGTTTTCCCTGTCCCACGTGTACACCATGCTGTACCATACTACCAATAACTGCCAACAAGCACACACACCTAACAAACTATTTGGAATTATGCTCTAGCTGTATAAGAAATCTTTTATTTGTATTTCACCAAGTGTTGGTTTGCATCATTACCCATTGTGGAATGGCTGGATCAGAAGCCTTTGACTCTGGACCTGAAATAAAATTGAACAATAATAAGTGTGTGCTTGTCTAATATCAGAACAAATTACCGCAGTACGACCATGGATTATGCAATTTTCAAATCGTTCTAGTGCACTTGGCCACAGTTGTACTCCAGTTTAAAAAATAAAGTAGCCAGTCAGGTAATCTGTGTATGGACATCTTCCTCCTCTATTGGAGGTCTGAGCACTAAAGCCCCTCCTCTCCTCTGGCTGCTGACTCTGGATTTCCAGGCATCACAGGCCTCCCAGAACCTGGGCCTTCTGATGTGGAGACCCACTGTGACTGAACCTCTGCACTGACCTCTGCTGCAACAAATGTACAGAATGAGGAAAACCAGCAGAACAGTCAAACAAAAAACTGGTAATAGTTTAGTAAAACAACAAACATAATAGCAAGGCTGATTGACATCTGCGATTAACGTTTCTTTCCAGTCCAGAAAACAGGCTACATGGGTGTAGTTCATGCCAAAGTTAACACACACACACACACACACACACACAAGACCTCCAAAGATAACCCACTAAACTTTTAAAACCAAACAACCAAAACAACCGCCACTCTCACTAGCTGTCTCGAGACACCCAGGGAATGAAATCAACTGTCCTCTCAGGAACACACAGATCAGGCGTATCTATGGAGGGTCGCTACATTGCCTCCCCCCTTCAAAGTTTCTTGTCCCTGAGGGAACAGACAAAGTCCTGGTAGCGACCTGAGGGCCTTCTCTGCCAGTGAGGCCACGTGGAAGCCACAGGGGACTGAGGTCGAGTGTTCGGGGGGAGAGGTGCCTGGGAGACATGGGAGGGGAACAGGGGAATGGGGCTGGGGCACAGTCATTGTCTGTGGGGAATCATGTAGAGGGGAATGGGGTGAGGGGGACCACTAAGGTCTGGGCTGTGAAGCAGACATGCTCGGGCCTGTTCCATCTAATGTGGGGAGCCACTGGGCTCACGGGCTGGTTGAGGAGTGGCGTCGCCTCTGTAAGGGGCTAACCTGTCTCTGTGGAGGGCCACCTTCCTTCCCTGGGGTGGTAGTTGGACCCTGTACACCACCTCCCCCACCCTCTCTAGGACCCTGCAGGGCCCCACCCACTCATTGTCCAGTTTTGGACACCGGCCCTTCTGCCTCTGGGGGCTGTAGACCTAGACTAGCTCACCAGCCTCAAAGTGCCTGCCCCGGGTGTAAACATCATAGTTACGCTTCTGTCTCCCGCATTCAGCAGCTGTCTCCTGGCGAAGGAGTGGGCTGTTTCCAGGCGGTCCTGGAGTCTCCTGGCGTACTCTGGGCCAGGGGGGACAGATGGGGAATCGGGGTCGGCCAAATGCCAGTACGGATGAGTACGGATCTCTCTCCCCAGCATGAGTAGAACAGGGTTGCAGGAGGTGGAGTCATGGACAGTGGAGCGGTAGGCCATGAGCACCAGGGGCAGATGATTGTCCCAGTCTCTCTGGTGCTTAGCTGAGACAATGCTCAGCTGTTGCTCCATACAGCGGTGGAACCACTCTACCAAGCCGTCTGACTGGGGGTGGTGCGGGTTTTGTGTATCCCCAGCCAGTCACGCATAGTGGCAAACACACAGGACTCAAAGTTTCTGCCCTGGACGCTGTGGATGGATTCCGCTGCCCCAAAACGGCTAAACATCCCCCCCACCAAAGCATCTACTATGGTCTCTGCCTCCTGGTCAGGAAGAGCGTACGGCTCCGGCCACTTAGTGAAATAGTCCATGGCAGTGAGGACGTACCTGTTCCCCTGTCTGTACAGGGGAGCGGACCCACCACATCCACCCCCACCCTCTCCATGGGGAAACCCACTGGGAAATGCTGCAGCTGGGCATGAGACCTACCCGGGGGGCCTTTGTGGGCAGTGCAGCTGTCACAGCGACGGCAGAAGTCCTCGACGTCTCTCTTGTGTTGTCCCCAGTAGAAGAGGCGGCAGAGGGTCTTAGTTACCCCAAAGTGTCCAAAGCCCACAGCCCCGTGGACTGACTGGAGCACCTCCTCCACTTCTTCCAGGCCCGCTGAAGCACACCATCACCCAGCCGCAAAGCTCCAAACTTGGCCCACAGAACTTTGGTGACCAGGGAGAGAATGGCCACCTCTTCCCATGGCGGCCGATGCTGTCTCTCCACCCACTGGAGCACTGGTCGAAGGTCTATCTCCTCCTCCTGCCGCTGTCTCCACACCATGGCGTCGACCTCCCGAAGCTCACGGCGGATTGGTAGCTCCACCTCCACTGCCGCAACTCTCCTCCTGTGCACGCAGATCCTCCTCACGGCTCTCCCTCCACTTACAGTAGCGGCAGCTGTCCTCACTGCAGGGGCGTCGGGAGAGGGCGTCTGCATTGGAATGACGTGGCCCTGCTCTGTGCACCACAGTGAAGCTGTAGGCCTGTAGCTCCTCCATCCAGCATGCTACCTGCCCTTCTGGCTCTTTGAATGACATGAGCCACTGGAGAGCAGAGTGGTCAGTCCTTACAGTGAAGGGCAGGCCACAAAGGTAATAGCTGTGGTGAGGGCTATCCGCCACTTCAGATAACAGCTCCCGGCGGGTGACGCAGTAGCGGTGTTCAGTCTTGTTGAATGTCCTGCTGTAATACGTCACCACCCTCTCCCCCTCCGGCCCCACCTGTGCCAGCACTGCACCCGTGCCCACGTTACTGGCGTCCGTGTCCAGGATGAAGGGCAGGGAGGGGTCGGGGGGAAAGCACCGGGGCCTCGTGAGTGCTCTCTGGAGAGTGTGGAAGGCAGCCTGGCACTCTGTCCATATAAACTCCCTGTCCCTCTGCAGCAGGTAGAATAGGGGACTGGCACACAGGAGAAACCCCTCACAAACTTCCTGTAGTAAGAGGTCAGGCCTAGGAAGCTCTTCAGCTGTTGGGTGTCTGTGGGGGTAGGCTAATCTTGGACAGCCTGCACCTTGTCCTCCACAGTGCTGATGCCCTCCCCTCTCAGCTTGTGCCCCAGGAATGTCACCTCGCTCCTCATGAAATGGCACTTTTCAGCGTGGAGCTTCAGGCCGGCTGTAGCCACTCTCTCCAGCACCCGCCGCAGTGAGTCAAGGGCTGTCTGGAATAGAATAGAATAACTTTTATTTTCCCTTTAGGAAACTTCAGTTGTAGCCACGAGCATCAACAAAAAAGACATAGAGAGTGGGGCAGACACACAACACACAAACAAACATATCAAATAAAGACATTCAATAGAATCATTGCATTAATCAAACTAATTAAGTGAATTAAAGTGGAATACAGCCATGATTAAAAATAGCCCCCGCTGTCCTGAGATGTCCAGTGTCATTAAGCAGTCTAACACACAAACTCTCAACAGTCCGGTGTGGAGGACGTCAAGACAGCAACCTGTTGCTTTCAGGCTTTTGACTGTGGTCTTGCTCCAAGCTTGTGCCACCAGCTTAGACTCTCATATTGCTCGGTTCTGTTTAGCAGATTTCTCTGGACCTGAGCACTGTCGAGCTTCGGGAAATCTGTTAAGCTCTCTAGCCTTAGGTTAGCTTATAGTGTTGTGTTAGCATTAGCTTTTGCTGACTCACCCTCAAGTGCCCATGGAGTAACGCTGGAACCATTTCTCCCATCCTCTCTTGATTTGTATTCCGGCAGAATGGTGAGCATTTTTGTCTCTAGCACAGCGATCTTCCGCAGGAGTCTGTAGCAGTTGGAGAAGCACGGAGAGCCCGCTGCAGTAAGAGGGGCCATGTCCTTGAGTGCTAGTTCTATTTCCTGGTCTTCGACAAAGTTTTTACAAATATTTAAACTTCCTTGCTTAGTAATTAAGCAGAGAGCAAGAGTATAGAGAGTGACTATGCTGGTTGACCAGCTAAACATATCACACACATACTCGAAAGCACAATACAATTCTCCTCCAAAACTCCAAACTTCCCAAGCTCCGACCCATGTGAACTACATGGGCGTAGTTCACGCCAAAGTTAACACACATACACAAGACCTCCAAAGATAACCCACCAAACTTGTTAAACCAAACAACCAAAACAACCACCGCTCTCACTAGCTGTCTCGAGACACCCAGGGAATGAAAACAACCGTCCTCTCTGGAACACACAGATCAGGCGTATCTATGGAGGGTCGCTACAAATACTTTAAGCGAGCTATAACCGACAATTTCAATACAAACTAGTGACTTTTTCAATACACCCCCGGCCAGCATGTTTCATTGTCAGAGCGAAGAAGTCTGTGGCATCCATGTTAATTTTTCACTAGTTTGTATAGAAATTATCGCCTATAGCTCGCCTATAGATACCTAGAATATCTAGGTAGTATCGAAATAAAAATGGTAGGCTAACGTTACTGCTTACAGCGTAGGCTAGCCTACTGTTTAGTGACATACAGTAGCCTAAGCCGCACGTCCAAACAATGTATCATTTGCAAGCATTTTCATCGTGATATTCTTATCTGTCTGTCTTTGTTTAACACAAACCAATCCCTAGCTGACTAAGCTAACAGTTAGCTATCTAGCTAGCCACGTGTCCAAACAATGTATCTGCAAGCGTGTTCGTCATGATTTTCGTATCTCTAACAATCTTTGTTTAGTAACACAAGCCTCGGAAATCCAGTCTGATACTCTACTGGGGGAGTGGTTGGGGGTGGGGTTAGCCATCTACTTTTCATGCCCATTAAGTTTGCCAGGCTGAGGTGTGAATCTTTGCAAATCTTTCAGAGCTGTTTTCTCAGGAAAGTGTTTTAAGTTGTACCAACATTCAAAGAAGCATATCTTCTTCAAATATGCGCATATTGCAGTGCAGGCTACGAGATGTAATTTGAAAGCTCAGGATCTGTACTTTCATAAACTATAAAAAACAGAAGAATGACCCTGTGCGACTTGTGGACCGTTTTACCAGCACCAGTCGCAAAAATAAACAGGTTGTATAGCATGAAAAGAGGAGTTTTTGGAAGATATCAGACCTGTAGTTTCCCGTATCGACACTTAGATTTCCAGAAACTTCTGCACTCTCATGGGCCACATCTGTGATCGGGGATTTCTGGGCTCAGATATTCCCGATTATGAGAAGTGGAGGGTCATGTCTGGTAATTTATGGTCAAGTTTCTGGACACTAACACCTCTGTGCATGAGATGGTGTCCTTTTCCTGTTGGCAGACAGGCATCAGCAAATGGCCAGATACAGCTGTTTTTGGATTTGCGCACTGTAGTGTCCGCAGTGTAAACATAGCTTTTAATGCGGTGTATTAAAACTTAATTCTCCCTGCACTGGTAACAGCAGTGAATGGAAAAATCTCTGCAATGGGATGATATGCTGGTATCATACAATTAGACCTGAGTTTGGACAACCCTGGTTGTTGGCTTCGTCAGCAGCATGGGAATATAGAAAACAACTCCCTCTAAAGACATTGGACAGAAAACATGCTCACTGCACTATATAAAACAGATATCAGCTGCTGCAGTGTTAGTGTGAGTAGGTATGCTAGATTAAACGGGTCAAGGTATTTACAGATATTTTATTTATATTTTGCTCATATCATATTGTTCATAGAAAAAAAAACATTTATAAGTGGTAGTATGCTGTGGAACTGTGAATTAGTATCTTAATATTTAAAAATATTTTGAAAAATTCAGATAATTAACCTCCTTTGAAAACAAGTCTGGATGTGGAGTTATTTAATTGTAGCTCACTATTAGATGCTTTCTAATAGTTCACTGTTTATTTATATTGCAAGTCATTATATAGAATTTTGGAAATATGTATTATATAAAAACATACTGTTTGTAAATACTCTGAAAAGATCTTTTGTAATCCTTAATCCCCTTTTCTACTTTTCTCTAGTAGATTGCAGGTGTATAAACCATGGATCAGAACAGCAGCAGTGTGGAGCTGGAAATAATTAGTAGAAACCCCAAGGTGGTGATGATGAGGATGGCCATAGTGCAGGTGTTGGTGTGGTTCTTTATCTACATCAGCATCATCATGCTCTTCACCTTCTTCAGTAAGCAGGCTTTCCGGGGCAATGCACGCTACATACTGTTTGCTCACACGCTTCTGATGAACTTAATCTTCCTGCTGATCACTGACCTGGTGGTGCTGCTTTCCGGTTTCTATGTGCGGGTACCTATAGGTCCCTGCATCCTGCTCTGCATTGTCATGGAGATTGTTACCAACTGCACACCACTGACTATCACCGCTATGTGCTTAGAGCGCTATGTGGCCATCTGCATGCCGCTAAGGCACGCTAATATCTCCACCACTAGCAGGACCGTGGCTGCCATCGTCATTATCTCAGCCTACAGCTCCGTCAGCCCTTTTCTGGACTTGTTCATCCTGATTGTTACATCCCCTCCAGGGTACTTTTCAAAGTCAACCTTGTGCCACTATGATATCATGATTCTGACTGAGTGGCATCGCTTCATTCGGATTGTCTGGCATCAAGTAGAGTTAGTTGTGATTGTGATTATCATTCTGTTCTGTTATGTTAAAATCATGCTGGCTGCTCGAACTGCCTCTGGAGAAAATAAACAGTCTGTGTCAAAGGGGCGACGCACGCTCCTCCTGCACGGGCTACAGCTCGTTCTGTGCATGGCTGAGTTGTTGAACCCCTACATTGAGAACGTAGTTCTGGAGCACAATTTGGAGCTCTACTTGACTATTCGATACTTCAATTTCGTGGCCATCAGTATTGCCTCCAGGGCTCTGAGTTCAATAATATATGGGCTCAGGGATAAAAAGTTTTTCCTTGCGCTAATGTATTACATGACCTGCAGGTTTAATCAGAACTTAGCCGTTTAAAGGGGGGTGACTCAGCATGTGTGAACACAATGGGACCACTAATGAGTTCGGCAAGGCCTCTTTGTAAGGGTGAATACATCTGGGTCAAATATACACTTGAAATACTTGAAACTCTTTGGATACCAGTTAAATGTAAAACACTTCTGAAATCCCTGATTTCAGATCCCTGAGAATTCTCAATGTAAGATGTTACTATGCATTGTGAAAATAAATGTTGGTGAAAATAAATTTTTACTTTAAAACAGAAATTTTAACAGAAGTTTTACTGGCGTCTAAAGGATTAAATTACTTCAAATAATTGTTTGACCCAGGTTTGATTAGATTAATAGTCTATTGCAATATTATATCTAGTGCTGTAGTCTAGTGAAAATGAGCTGTATTAGTGTGATTTATATTCAGAGGTGAAGAGAATAATTGATCTCAAAACTTGTCCATTTGTGCTGCAGTTTTCATTTTTAGAATAAACGGTCTTGTAAAATATAAAGCTGTATAGTATTGTACAATATGTGTATATATGTATATATAAATGTATATATTTTTAAATAAAACTTTTGTAAACTACTAAAATATTTAATGACAGTTTCATGTTTTGCCAAGAGATTTAAGTATAACATGATTTGGCATACACAACTATTTAAAGTCATTGGTGCTCTCCTCACTAAGGCTACACAACAGAAATTTGCCTTTGTCTGTGGACCTAAAATGAATACAATTTAACAATAATAAGTGTGTGCCTGTCTAATTTCAGAACAAATTACCGCAGTACGACCATGGATTATGTACTTCTGCATTACTGCATTAATGGGGAGATACAGTGGCGTCGCCAGACCTATTTTAGGGGGCTTTAGCCGCCCTAAAATTTACTGTAGGCCCTCCCTAAATGTTTTTTAAACCACTAGTTTTAATTATAAAAAAAAAATTTCAGATTGAATTGACAAAATGCGCCTTCGATGTCACAGTCATGGGATACAGTCATGGGAGAACAAGCAGGAAATAAAACAAGACAAGTCAGTAAATCAGCAACGTGTGTCTGCGT
Source organism: Synaphobranchus kaupii (assembly GCA_029718625.1). Lineage (NCBI taxonomy): Eukaryota > Metazoa > Chordata > Actinopteri > Anguilliformes > Synaphobranchidae > Synaphobranchus > Synaphobranchus kaupii. The sequence goes on along the minus strand of CM056397.1, from coordinate 9,338,973 downwards.
CCGTCATTAACTAATATAGTTCATTTAAGCGTATGAAAATGCCACATGGTGTCAGAAGTGGTCGTTGCGGTGATACGGGAAGAAAATTCAAGCAACCCGCGTTGACTGCGTGAAGTTTGTGCATCGCCATGGCGAAGTTTTCCCCTCCGGATCCGATGGATTTTGCGAAGCCTGCAACCTGGCCAGATTGGAAGCAAAAGTTTTCACGGTACAGAGTTTGCAACCAAACTGGCGGAGGAGGACGAGCCTATACAGGTAAGCGCATTGATATATTCAATGGGAGCAGAGGCAGAGCACATATTTAAGTCATTCACGTTCGCAACTGCAGGAGATGAAGACAAATATGATGTTGTGCTTGCACAGTTTGATACGCATTTCATTCCCAAACGCAACATCATCTACGAGAGGGCTAAATTCCATTCCAGAGTGCAGCTGGTCGGCGAAAGCGTGGGGACTTTTATTAGACAGCTCTACGAGCTGGCTGAAAATTGCGACTTTGGGGCCGGGAAGGAGGAGCAGTTAAGAGACAGGATTGTCATTGGAATTCGTGATACTGCCCTGTCCCAAAGGTTACAGATGAAAGATGACCTAACACTACGAAGTGCAATAGAAATGGCGAGACATTCCGAGCTAATTAAAGGACAGAAGGCACGACCTTCTAGCTCGGATAATGTGGACGAAGTGAAAACATTCCGACGAAAGTGGGAAAATAGTCCCAATGCAGAAAAAACACACACAGAAAGAGAAATGAGAAAACTAGGAAATGTGGCCGATGCAACAGAGAGCATAGTGATGATGAGCACTGCCCAGCAAAAGGAAAGAAATGTAACAAATGTACAAAAATAGGGCATTTTGCAGTTGTGTGTCGCACAAAGAGCGTGAGGGAGATAAAAGTAAACTAAACTAAATATGAAAGTGAGGAGGAGTCAGTCTTTCTGGGGTCACTCACTGAGGATAAGACAGCAGTGAACGAAGTATTTAGAGAGGATGAGCCACCATGGCACACCGCACTGTACATTGCAAACACCCCAGTGAAATTTAAAATAGATTCAGGGGCTGACACATCAGTGATTACTGAAACTACTTATGATAGCCTAAAGAGAAAGCCCCAGCTTAAATCCATGAAAGGCCCACCACTTGAAAGCCCAGGAGGCACAGTGACCACTAGAGGGCAGTTTTTAGCTAAGATTAAAGCTGAGGTCCAGCATAAGTGGACTGACTGCTATTTTAGAGTGATAGTAGTGAAGTCGGGTGGGGACAATCTGCTTAGTAGCCACCAAATTGGGCTTGATCAAGCGTGTAAAGCTGGATGAAGTGAACGTGTTCGGTGATGTAGGCTTGTTAAAGGGAGATCCTGTGAGGATAGTGCTTAAAAAAAAAAAAAAACCCTATAGTGTAGCCACACCTAGGCGCGTTCGGATTCCACTATTACCAAAAGTGGAGGAGGAATTAAACCGAATGGAGTCACGCAGCCTACACAATGGTGCTCACCGATGGTTCCCGTTATAAAGAAAAACGGAAAAATCAGAATATGCGTAGACTTAAAGAAACTGAATGAAACAGTAGAACGAGAAAAGTACATCTTGCCCACACTAGATGATCTTCTTCACAAGCTTGCAGGGAGTACAGTCTTCTCATGCCTAGACGCTGCCAGCGGATTCTGGCAGATCCCCTTAGAAGAGGACAGTGCCCTTCTAACCACGTTTATCACCCCGCAGGGTAGATATTGCTTTAAGAGGCTGCCTTTTGGCATCACTTCCGCGCCTGAGATATTTCAGAGGAAAATGTCAGAGCTACTACAAGGGCATGAAGGCGTTATTGTCTATATGGACGACATTTTATGTTTTGGCGAAACAGAGCAGCAGCACGACATGAGACTTAAAAAGGTGATGGAGTCCATTGAACAGTCGGGCCTTAAGCTGAATAAGGAGAAGTGCAAACTGTCACAGCCAAAATTTTAGTTTTTGGGTCAGATAGTAAGCAAAGACGGCATTAGGCCGAACCCAGCGAGGGTTGCCGCTATCACAGAAATGAGCGCCCCCACAAATGTAGAGGAGCTACGGCGGTTCACAGGAATGGTGAATTATGTAGGCCGCTACCTGCCAAATCTGTCCACCAATCTCCATACATTGAATGACCTGTTAAAGTCAGACAGACTGTGGGCCTGGGGCCCTCAACAAGAACAGGCCTTCACTGATGTGAAATCACTGATCTCCTCAGCACCAGCATTAGCCTATTTTGATCCAAAGAGACCCACAGTAGTTAGTGCTGATGCCAGCAGTTACGCCCTCGGAGCCCTACTGTTACAGGAGCATGATGGGATCCTGAAGCCAGTGGCATTCTGTTCCCGCACCCTATCTGACGCGGAACGAAGATACGCGCAGATCGAGAAAGAATGTCTAGCCGCCGTCTGGGCGTCAGAACGTTTCTACCAGTACCTGTGTGGCTTAGAGTCATACACAATCCAAACAGACCACAAGCCTTTGGTTCCGTTAATCAATTCAAAAGATCTGGATACAACACCCCTCCGCTGCCAGCGCCTCCTCATCAGACTGATGAAGTTTAACCCTGTTGCTGTATATGTTCCAGGGAAGAACCTTGTCGCAGCCGATGCACTGTCACGACACCCGTTACAGAGCACAGAGCTGGGTGACCTGGAACAGGAAGTCCGGGCACACGTGGATGCTATAGAGGAGAGTGTTGGAGTGAGAAGGCCGGTCCTGGAACAGATTAAAGAACAGACAGAAAGGGACAGCGAGCTGCAGCGTGTCCTTAACTACACAAGAAATGGTTGGCCCGACCACATCAAAAGTGTGGCTATGTCAGCCAACCAGTATTTTCCTGAGAGAGGGACACTGAGCGAGCTGAACGGAGTCCTGAGGCGTGGCAACCAGATTGTGATCCCATACAGCATGCGTGACGACATGATCCAGAAAATACACCAGGGTCACCAGGGCCTGACCAAATGTGGACAGCGCTACAAGAACGCCATTTGGTGGCCTGGCATTGGCAATGATGTGAGAGAACTCATACAGTCATGTCGACACTGCAATATCAACCGACCTAGCCAACATAAGGAGCCCTTACTCACGACACCGCTGCCAGAGCTGCCGTGGCAGAAAATTGGAGCCGATCTCTGTGAGTACAATGGCCACAACTACCTTGTCATTGTTGACTACTTTTCAAGATGGCTAGAAATTCTAAATCTACCAAAGACGACCAGTGAGTCCGTAATTGGAAAAATGAAAAGCACTTTCAGCCGCTGGGGAATACCTGAGGAAGTTAGGACGGACAATGGACCGCAGTTCTCTGCAGAACTGTTCAAGAACTTTGCAGCAGAGTACGACTTCCAGCATGTCACTTCCAGTCCCCATTTTCCCCAGTCGAACGGGATGGCTGAGCGCGCAGTCAAAACAGCAAAAGCCATCCTCAAGCAGGCCAACCCTCACATGGCACTTCTGAGCTACTGCTCAACACCAACAGAGCCAACCCGGGAGAGCCCTTCCAAACTCATGATGGGACGAAGCCTGCGTACAACTCTACCGACCCTCAAAGAGAATCTGAGACCTGCCTGGCCTGATCTGGAGAAAGGTAAAGAATATGACAAACAAGCTAAGCAGTCTTATGAGAAGTACTACAACCGCAGGTACTCTGCAAAGCTGCTCCCTCCTCTCAGCTGCGGTGACCAGGTGTGTCTCAAGATCGACGGAGAGAGAACGTGGAAGACAACAGCCGTGGTGCAGCAAGAGGAAGCGGCGCCGCGGTCTTTCACACTGCAGACAGACCGAGGTAACACACCAAGGAGGAACCGCAGGTGCGTCCAGCTGGTCAACAGAGAATCTCCTGCGGAGCCGCCGGCAGTCCCGCCTGAGCCGGTGCACCCAGAGACAGTTCACCCAGAGCTGAGTGTCACACAGCCTGTCAGCAGCCACCCAACGACAGGCCGGGGAAGTCCTGTTGTCACCAGGAGTGGTAGAATGGTGAAACCAAACAGACGTTTCAATACTTAGGGACAGAGATGGATGGCGTATAGGGCAGAATAATCCCTGCCTCCTCTCTTACAAGGGACTGTGGCAGTCTACCCACACCCTTTAGTTAGGTTGTGTGCATAATATTATTTACAGTTCATTGTGTTCATAATAAGTACAGAAAGAAAATGGGGGTTTAACTGACAGAAGTTTATTTAGTTATGGGAAAGAAAAGTGACTTATTATTTGAAGTTTAATTGTGCTGAAAATTGTAATTCTAAATTGAAGTGTTTACATTGGGAACTCTTTACTTTAGGGGGGAGATGTCACGTGAAGTGAATCAATAAAGTTATAATATTGAATGGCACGTCTGCACATGTGCGTAGTCGATACAGTCATGGGAGAACAAGCAGGAAATAAAATAAGACAAGTCAGTAAATCAGCAACGTGTGTCTGCGTCATAGAGCGTATATAGAACTGGAGAGGCGGGAGGAGCCAGGAGTTGCAGCAACCAATATGGCGTCCAGTGCACCGCACCACTCAGTTTCCCCATAGGCTATAATGGAGAAACTCCTGCCTTTTTTATATCAAACTAAGCGGTTTACAGTCATATTTTCAACCCAGTTATACCCGTAATACATATAAGAATACGAATCAATGCGTGATTTTACTTGACGCGACTCAATAACGAAGTTATAGCCTCCGTTGTTTCCGTTGTTTCACTCTTCGCGAGTCAACACTCGACTCTCTGGTTGGTCGTACTGAACACGTGATGATGAAGAGCCTACAAAGACCATCTACCAACATGAAAAAGTTGAACGAAATGTAATTACGATATAGCGTAAAGTAGTTGGTGCTAGCAGTGTGCCCATGGAGTTCAGTGATTCAATCAGAGATTTTTTCAGTTAATCAGTTCAATCAATGTTTTTTGTCTGAGTCCGCTGCAATAAAGTTTATACATACATATTTTGAGGGCAGTGTATTGTTTGAAATATGATTTACAATATGTTTTTTGTATACTTGTCAGTTGGTTTAGAACGAGGTAGCAGATATAATAACGGTTGTAAACCTCAAAATCGATCCAACTCTGTTCGCTATTTCTGTTCGCTAACATGAACGTTAGTTGGATTTTTTAAAAATGGCGGAAAATTAATCCCCTAGCTCCCTCCACATATTTCCTTTTGAGAATAGAAGAAGAGTAAGATAATACTAGTTGCCTTTTTTACTCGTTGCTTTTGCAAATGCAAATGTCTAGTAATGCATTAATGAGATAGAAAATAGCCTTTTCTAGTATATAATGAGTCCCTATTTGATAAATAACTCATTTTGTATTTTGGAAAAAAAAAAGATAGCTTATTTGTTTTACATTCATAGTCTATGTACAAAAATGTAATTTTTCCAGGCTCTGTTCTATTTTTGAAACAACATATTTTTTATTCGAAACTATTATCTGTCCATTAAAATATTGTTTTGCATTAATAGGTGTTAAACTCTTTTATTTAATATTTCATAAATAACAAGTTATTTGTTCAGGAACGTTCTTTATAAATACAAAATATTGTTATACTGAATTAATGTGGTGTTGCAAAGTAAGTAGGCTATATGTATTTCTGTTGTTAGTTTAGGGCAGTATGAGCTTAAGGTATGCTGCTTTGTGATCTAGGAGAAACTGATTTCTTGAGCAACTGAAGGAATATCTTTGCCTATATATTTTCTTTCTATTTTCTTTATTTTTAAAAATCATAATCATTTCTAGCTCATTGATTTCTAAATGAAATAGGCCTAAATGAAGCCTTTCCCTTTCCTTTTTATCCCCCTTTAAAAAATTTTTTTTTTTACATAGTCATGCAAACATGTTTTAAGGTTAGTATTAATATGCAAGCGGACATGTTAAACTTATTAGTGGTGCAACTTTTTAAGTAAAATCTTTTTTATATTGAAAGTTGTAAATCAAAGTCTTGATTAAGCTCAGGGACATGCTTGACTTGTGAATTTAGAAAATGTTTTTAATATCTAAAAAAGACAATAGGATGACAAATATTGAGTGCTATATGAAAGAACAACATACAGAAGTTGAATGAATTATTATTTTCATGTATTTGTGTACCATTTCAGTTTTATTAATCAAAATGTCCAACAGATAAAAGATGTCATCCAATGCTGAAATTACCCAAAAGTTAATAATAAAATATTAAGAAACAGAATATCAGATTAGACCATTTTCCAGAGTATATAGTCATTGTACGTAATTGTATTAATTTCTGAGGATCCACAAAGTAAAAGGGTGAGAGAGAATCTTTCAACTTAGAGGATTATGCTTTATTTGAAGAATATTACCAAGAAATGAGGAGTCTCATATGTTTGCTGATACAGCACAAATGTGAACAAAAACTTAAAAGATGTGTAGGCTACAACATATATTCCACAGGTCAGTGTACAGCTCAAGAACTGTAAATCTTTGAACTGATCATTTCTCTTATGTCATATATAAATATATATAATAAATATAGCTAGCTATATTTTATATATATATCTAAATACATATAGCTAGGCTACTGGACAGTGGCAAGCAAAATTAAGTGAGAGCACAATATCATAGCAGCTTGATTACGTTTACTGTCAAGGGAATAGGTTGTGTTACACAGTTCAGTAACCATGGAAGTGCGAACTACTTTACGACTTGCTACTTGTAGGCTATTCATCAATTGTTCGCGTCCCTACTAATCAGCGAATCAGTCATATGTTGAGTCATATTTTGACCAACCAGAGTCTCGTGTTGAGTCGCGGAGAGTAAAACAACGGAGGCTATAACTTCGTTATCGAGTCGCGTCAAGTAAAATCACGCATTGATTCGTATTCTTATATGTATTTCGGGTATAACTGAGTTGAAAATATGACTGTAAACCGCTTAGTTTGATATAAAAAGGCAGGAGTTTCTCCATTATAGCCTATGGGGAAACTGAGGTGCGGTGCACTGGACGCCATATTGGTTGCTGCAACTTCGGCGATAGAAGCAAGCGGTTACGTCCATTCCATGTCATTGAGTTCAGTGGTCTGCGTCCGTCATTAACTAATATAGTTCATTTAAGCGTATGAAAACGCCACAATCGACACCCGAGAATCATAACACACACGGAAAAGTATGGCGCTAGGACCCTGGGGAGGCTTAATCTAGTGCAGCCATTGGTTAGAGTGCAGTGTGGTGCGTGCACGGAGCCGCGTGACCGCTCAATTCAAATGACCGCTACAGAGAGTCCGAACGTTCCAATGCTGCTGTAACAATCACTAGTAGCTACTTGAGCTCGATAAGTTTGGCTAACAACATAAACTACTTAACGGAATTTAAAATTAATAACGTTAGCTGCGAAAGCGTTTGCCCTATAGATCTGCTCTGAAGTGCTACTGCTAGGCTGGATCCATAGCCTACCATGTACAAAAAATAAGTTCAAACTACTTATCAATTGTAGCCCACACTTTCCACTATTTAGAGTCATATGTTGACCAGCCAGAATCTACGATGTGTAAACAACTCTACTATAACGTTGTTTGTATCAAGTAAAATCATGCTTTTATTCTGATATTGTATGTGTTATGGGAATAAATGTGTTGAAAATATGACATAGGGGCATTCTTGGGATTTTATGCAGGTACAAAGAGTTTCCTACTCAGAAAGAGGACTGGGAAAAGAAACACAGAATGATAATTGCCCTACAGTTACCACGTGCACACCACTGACCACCACCGCTATGTGCTTAGAGCGCAATGTGGCCATCTGCATGCCGCTGAGTCATGCTAATATCTCCACCACCAACAGGACCGTGGCTGCCATCGCCATCTTCTCAGCCTACAGCTCCCTCAGCCCTTTTCTGGACCTGTTCATCCTGATTGTTACGTCCCCTCCAGGATACTTTTCAAAGCCAACCTTGTGCCAGTATAATATCATGATTCTGACTGAGTGGCATCGCTTCATTCGGATTGTCTCTTGTCAAGTGGACTTAGCTGTGATTGTGATTATCATTCTGTTCTGTTATGTTAAAATCATGCTGGCTGCTCGAACTGCCTCTAGAGAAAATAAACAGTCTGTGTCAAAGGGGCGACGCATGCTCCTCCTGCACGGGCTACAGCTCATTCTGTGCATGGCTGAGTTATTGAGCCCCTACATTGAGAACGTAGTTGTGGAGCAAAATTTGGAGCTCTACGTGGCTATTCGATACTTCAATTTCGTGGCCATCAGTATTGTCTCCAGGGCTCTGAGTTCAATAATATATGGGCTCAGGGATAAAAAGTTTTTCCTTGCTCTAATGTATTACATGACCTGCAGGTTTAATCAGAACTTAGCTGTTTAAAGGGGGGTGACTCAGCATGTGTGAACACAATGGGAGCACTAATGAGTTCGGCAAGGCCTCTTTGTAAGTGTGAATACATCTGGGTCAAATATACAGTTGAAGTACTTTTGGATACCAGTAAAATTTAAAACACTTCTGAAGAGTATTCTCAATGTAAGATTATTATGCATTGTGAAAATAAATGTTTACTTTAAAAATTTTAACAGAAATTTTACTGGCGTCTAAAGGATTAAATTACTTTGAATAGTGGTTTGACCCAGGTCTGAGTAGATTAATAGTCGAGTGCAATATTTTATCTAGTGCTGTAGTCCAGTGAAAATGAAGGTGAAGAGAATAATTGATCTCAAAAATGGTCCATTTGTGCTGCCGTTTTCATTTTTAGAATAAACTGTCTAGTAAAATATAAAGCGGTATAGTATTGTACAATATAGTAAACTGTGAAATGTATAGCTTTTTAAATAAAACTTTAGGAAACTACTAAAATATGTAATGGTAGCTTCATGTTTTACCAAGAGATTTAAGTAAAACATGATTTGGCATGCACAACTATTTTAAATATTTGGTGCTCTCCTCACTAAGGATACACAACAAAAATGGTAGTGTACATTTAACACCCCAGGGTATTAAATGTTCACAAGCGGTGTTCAATTTACACCAATATTTTTGCTGTGTATAATGTAAATGTGGTGGCACATGTCCCAGGAGTTTTCAGTTAATGAATGTGTCTTTGAACAAGGTGTGGTAGAAGAGAAAGAGAGGGCAAATCTGTTTAACTTAAACTAGAGTATCTACTGTGGTGCCCTCTGTTGGACGGCACCGCCATTACACCCAGGCAGGGGAGCCAGGTGATTTTAATCGTACTCAGCGCAGCTGCTCCCCGTTCGCCTGATTATTTTCTCTTACAAAAGGGCCTGGTTCCCCAGGCCCAGTGACATTCTGGTTTTGTTTTGAACATAGTGTTTTGGTTTTGTTTTGAACATAGTGTTTTGGTTTGACTTATTGCTGCGTTTTGTCCCCTTTGTTTTGCATTTTGTTGAGTGTTTTTCCATTTTGTGCCAACATGCAAAATAAAATCAATTCTTTAGCCCTTTTTTGTTGTTTTCCCTGTCTCACGTGTTCACCACGCTGTACCATACTACCAATAACTGCCAACAAGCACACACAGCTAACAAGCTATTTGTAATTATATAAGAAATCTTTTATTTGTATTTCACCAAGTGTTGGTTTGCATCATTACCCATTGTGGAATGGCTGGATCAGAAGCCTTTGACTCTGGACCTGAAATAAAATTGAACAATAATAAGTGTGTGCTTGTCTAATATCCGAACAAATTACCGCAGTACGACCATGGATTATGCACTTTTCAAATCGTTCTAGTGCACTTGGCCACAGTTGTACTCCAGTTTAAAAAATAAAGTAGCTAGTCAGGTAATCTGTGTATGGACATCTTCCTCCTCTATTGGAGGTCTGAGCACTAAAGCCCCTCCTCTCCTCTGGCTGCTGACTCACTGGGTTTCCAGGCATCACAGGCCTCCCAGAACCTGGGCCTTCTGATGTGGAGACCCACTGTGACTGAACCTCTGCACTGACCTCTGCTGCTACAAATGTACAGAATGAGGAAAACCAGCAGAACAGTAAAACAACAAACAGATAATAGCAAGGCTGATTGACATCTGCAATTAACGTTTCTTTCCAGTCCAGAAAACAGGCTACATGGGTGTAGTTCATGCCAAACTTTGGTCTTCGACAAAGTTTTTACAAATATTTAAACTTCCTTGCTTAGTAATTAAGCAGAGAGCAAGAGTATAGAGAGTGACTATGCTGGTTGACCAGCTAAACATATCACACACATACTCGAAAGCACAATACAATTCTCCTCCAAAACTCCAAACTTCCCAAGCTCCGACCCATGTGAACTACATGGGCGTAGTTCACGCCAAAGTTAACACACACACACAAGATCTCCAAAGATAACCCACTAAACTTTTAAAACCAAACAACCAAAACAACCGCCACTCTCACTAGCTGTCTCGAGACACCCAGGGAATGAAACCAACTGTCCTCTCAGGAACACACAGATCAGGCGTATCTATGGAGGGTCGCTACATTGCCTCCCCCCTTCAAAGTTTCTTGTCCCTGAGGGAACAGACAAAGTCCTGGTAGCGACCTGGGGGCCTTCTCTGCCAGTGAGGCCTCGTGGAAGCCACAGGGGACTGAGGTCGAGTGTTCGGGGGGAGAGGTGCCTGGGAGACATGGGAGGGGAACAGGGGAATGGGACTGGGGGCACAGTCATTGTCTGTGGGGAATCATGTAGAGGGGAATGGGGTGAGGGGGACCACTAAGGTCTGGGCTGTGAAGCAGACATGCTCGGGCCTGTTCCGTCTAATGTGGGGAGCCACTGGGCTCACGGGCTGGTTGAGGAGTGGCGTCGTCTCTGGAAGGGGCTAACCTGTCTCTGTGGAGGGCCACCTTCCTTCCCTGGGGTGGTAGTTGGACCCTGTACACCACCTCCCCCACCCACTCATTGTCCAGTTTTGGACACCGGCCCTTCTGCCTCTGGGGGCTGTAGACCTAGACCAGCTCACCAGCCTCAAAGTGCCTGCCCTGGGTGTGAACATCGTAGTTACGCTTCTGTCTCCCGCATTCAGCAGCTGTCTCCTGGCGAAGGAGTGGGCTGTTTCCAGGCGGTCCTGGAGTCTCCTGGCGTACTCTGGGCCAGGGGGGACAGACGGGGAATCGGGGTCGGCCAAATGCCAGTACGGATGAGTACGGATCTCTCTCCCCAGCATGAGTAGAACAGGGTTGCAGGAGGTGGAGTCATGGACAGTGGAGCGGTAGGCCATGAGCACCAGGGGCAGATGATTGTCCCAGTCTCTCTGGTGCTTAGCTGAGACAATGCTCAGCTGTTGCTCCATACAGCGGTGGAACCACTCTACCAAGCCGTCTGACTGGGGGTGGTGCGGGTTTTGTGTATCCCCAGCCAGTCACGCATAGTGGCAAACACACAGGACTCAAAGTTTCTGCCCTGGACGCTGTGGATGGATTCCGCTGCCCCAAAACGGCTAAACATCCCCCCCACCAAAGCATCTACTATGGTCTCTGCCTCCTGGTCAGGAAGAGCGTACGGCTCCGGCCACTTAGTGAAATAGTCCATGGCAGTGAGGACGTACCTGTTCCCCTGTCTGTACAGGGGAGCGGACCCACCACATCCACCCCCACCCTCTCCATGGGGAAACCCACTGGGAAATGCTGCAGCTGGGCATGAGACCTACCCGGGGGGCCTTTGTGGGCAGTGCAGCTGTCACAGCGACGGCAGAAGTCCTCGACGTCTCTCTTGTGTTGTCCCCAGTAGAAGAGGCGGCAGAGGGTCTTAGTTACCCCAAAGTGTCCAAAGCCCACAGCCCCGTGGACTGACTGGAGCACCTCCTCCACTTCTTCCAGGCCCGCTGAAGCACACCATCACACAGCCGCAATGCTCCAAACTTGGCCCACAGAACTTTGGTGACCAGGGAGAGAATGGCCACCTCTTCCCATGGCGGCCGATGCTGTCTCTCCACCCACTGGAGCACTGGTCGAAGGTCTATCTCCTCCTCCTGCCGCTGTCTCCACACCATGGCGTCGACCTCCCGAAGCTCATGGCGGATTGGTAGCTCCACCTCCACTGACGCAACTCTCCTCCTGTGCACGCAGATCCTCCTCACGGCTCTCCCTCCACTTACAGTAGCGGCAGCTGTCCTCACTGCAGGGGCGTCGGGAGAGGGCGTCTGCATTGGAATGACGTGGCCCTGCTCTGTGCACCACAGTGAAGCTGTAGGCCTGTAGCTCCTCCATCCAGCATGCTACCTGCCCCTCTGGCTCTTTGAATGACATGAGCCACTGGAGAGCAGAGTGGTCAGTCCTTACAGTGAAGGGCAGGCCACAAAGGTAATAGCTGTGGTGAGGGCTATCCGCCACTTCAGATAACAGCTCCCGGCGGGTGACGCAGTAGCGGTGTTCAGTCTTGTTGAATGTCCTGCTGTAATACGTCACCACCCTCTCCCCCTCCGGCCCCACCTGTGCCAGGACTGCACCCGTGCCCACGTTACTGGCGTCCGTGTCTAGGATGAAGGGCAGGGAGGGGTCGGGGGGAAAGCACCGGGGCCTCGTGAGTGCTCTCTGGAGAGTGTGGAAGGCAGCCTGGCACTCTGTCCATACAAACTCCCTGTCCCTCTGCAGCAGGTAGAATAGGGGAGTGGCCACACAGGAGAAACCCCTCACAAACTTCCTGTAGTAAGAGGTCAGGCCTAGGAAGCTCTTCAGCTGTTGGGTGTCTGTGGGGGTAGGCTAATCTTGGACAGCCTGCACCTTGTCCTCCACAGTGCTGATGCCCTCCCCTCTCAGCTTGTGCCCCAGGAATATCACCTCGCTCCTCATGAAATGGCACTTTTCAGCGTGGAGCTTCAGGCCGGCTGTAGCCACTCTCTCCAGCACCCGCCGCAGTGAGTCAAGGGCTGTCTGGAATAGAATAGAATAACTTTTATTTTCCCTTTAGGAAACTTCAGTTGTAGCCACGAGCATCAACAAAAAAGACATAGAGAGTGGGGCAGACACACAACACACAAACAAACATATCAAATAAAGACATTCAATAGAATCATTGCATTAATCAAACTAATTAAGTGAATTAAAGTGGAATACAGCCATGATTAAAAATAGCCCCCGCTGTCCTGAGATGTCCAGTGTCATTAAGCAGTCTAACACACAAACTCTCAACAGTCCGGTGTGGAGGACGTCAAGACAGCAACCTGTTGCTTTCATGCTTTTGACTGTGGTCTTGCTCCAAGCTTGTGCCACCAGCTTAGACTCTCATATTGCTCGGTTCTGTTTAGCAGATTTCTCTGGACCTGAGCACTGTCGAGCTTCGGGAAATCTGTTAAGCTCTCTAGCCTTAGGTTAGCTTGTAGTGTTGTGTTAGCATTAGCTTTTGCTGACTCACCCTCAAGTGCCCATGGAGTAACGCTGGAACCATTTCTCCCATCCTCTCTTGATTTGTATTCCGGCAGAATGGTGAGCATTTTTGTCTCTAGCACAGCGATCTTCCGCAGGAGTCTGTAGCAGTTGGAGAAGCACGGAGAGCCCGCTGCAGTAAGAGGGGCCATGTCCTTGAGTGCTAGTTCTATTTCCTGGTCTTCGACAAAGTTTTTACAAATATTTAAACTTCCTTGCTTAGTAATTAAGCAGAGAGCAAGAGTATAGAGAGTGGCTATGCTGGTTGACCAGCTAAACATATCACACACATACTCGAAAGCACAATACAATTCTCCTCCAAAACTCCAAACTTCCCAAGCTCCGACCCATGTGAACTACATGGGCGTAGTTCACGCCAAAGTTAACACACACACACAAGACCTCCAAAGATAACCCACCAAACTTGTTAAACCAAACAACCAAAACAACCACCGCTCTCACTAGCTGTCTCGAGACACCCAGGGAATGAAAACAACCGTCCTCTCTGGAACACACAGATCAGGCGTATCTATGGAGGGTCGCTACAAACACTTTAAGCGAGCTATAACCGACAATTTCAATACAAACTAGTGACTTTTTCAATACACCCCCGGCCAGCATGTTTCATTGTCAGAGCGAAGAAGTCTGTGGCATCCATGTTAATTTTTCACTAGTTTGTATAGAAATTATCGCCTATAGCTCGCCTATAGATACCTAGAATATCTAGGTAGTATCAGAATAAAAATGGTAGGCTAACGTTACTGCTTACAGCGTAGGCTAGCCTACTGTTTAGTGACATACAGTAGCCTAAGCCGCACGTCCAAACAATGTATCATTTGCAAGCATTTTCATTGTGATATTCTTATCTGTCTGTCTTTGTTTAACACAAACCAATCCCTAGCTGACTAAGCTAACAGTTAGCTATCTAGCTAGCCACGTGTCCAAACAATGTATCTGCAAGCGTGTTCGTCATGATTTTCGTATCTCTAACAATCTTTGTTTAGTAACACAAGCCTCGGAAATCCAGTCTGATACTCTACTGGAGGAGTGGTTGGGGGTGGGGTTAGCCATCTACTTTTCATGCCCATTAAGTTTGCCAGGCTGAGGTGTGAATCTTTGCAAATCTTTCAGAGCTGTTTTTTCAGGAAAGTGTTTTAAGTTGTACCAACATTCAAAGAAGCATATCTTCTTCAAATATGCGCATATTGCAGTGCAGGCTACGAGACGTAATTTGAAAGCTCAGGATCTGTACTTTCATAAACTATAAAAAACAGAAGAATGACCCTGTGTGACTTGTGGACCGTTTTACCAGCACCAGTCGCAAATATAAACAGGTTGTATAACTGCATGAAAAGAGGAGTTTTTGGAAGATATCAGACCTGTAGTTTCCCGTATCGACACTTAGATTTCCAGAAACTTCTGCACACTCATGGGCCACATCTGTGATCGGGGATTTCTGGGCTCAGATATTCCCGATTATCAGAAGTGGAGGGTCATGTCTGGTAATTTATGGTCAAGTTTCTGGACACTAACACCTCTGTGCATAAGATTGTGTCCTTTTCCTGTTGGCAGACAGGCATCAGCAAATGGCCAGATACAGCTGTTTTTGGATTTGCGCACTGTAGTGTCCGCAGTGTAAACATAGCTTTTAATGCGGTGTATTAAAACTTAATTCTCCCTGCACTGGTAACAGCAGTGAATGGAAAAATCTCTGCAATGGGATGATATGCTGGTATCATACAATTAGACTTGAGTTTGGACAACCCTGGTTGTTGGCTTCGTCAGCAGCATGGGAATATAGAAAACAACTCCCTCTAAAGACATTGGACAGAAAACATGCTCACTGCACTATATAAAACAGATATCAGCTGCTGCAGTGTTAGTGTGAGTAGGTATGCTAGATTAAACGGGTCAAGGTATTTACAGATATTTTATGTATATTTTGCTCATATCATATTGTTCATAGAAAAAAAAACATTTATAAGTGGTAGTATGCTGTGGAACTGTGAATTAGTATCTTAATATTTAAAAATATTTTGAAAAATTCAGATAATTAACCTCCTTTGAAAACAAGTCTGGATGTGGAGTTATTTAATTGTAGCTCACTATTAGATGCTTTCTAATAGTTCACTGTTTATTTACATTGCAAGTCATTATATAGAATTTTGGAAATATGTATTATATAAAAACATACTGTTTGTAAATACTCTGAAAAGATCTTTTGTAATCCTTAATCCCCTTTTCTACTTTTCTCTAGTAGATTGCAGGTGTATAAGCCATGGATCAAAACAGCAGCAGTGAGGAGCTGGAAAAAATTAGTAGAAACCCCAAGGTGGTGATGATGAGGATGGCCATAGTGCAGGTGTTGGTGTGGTTCTTTATCTACATCAACATCATCATGCTCTTCACCTTCTTCAGTAAGCAGGCTTTCCGGGGCAATGCACGCTACATACTGTTTGCTCACACCCTTCTGATGGACTTAATCTTCCTGCTGATCACTGACCTGGTGGTGCTGCTTTCCGGTTTCTATGTGCGGGTACCTATAGGTCCCTGCATCCTGCTCTGCATTGTCATGGAGATCGTTACCAACTGCACACCACTGACTATCACCGCTATGTGCTTAGAGCGCTATGTAGCCATCTGCATGCCACTAAGGCAGGCTAATATCTCCACCACTAGCAGGACCGTGGCTGCCATCGTCATTATCTCAGCCTACAGCTCCCTCAGCCCTTTTCTGGACCTGTTCATCCTGATTGTTACGTCCCCTCCAGGATACTTTTCAAAGTCAACCTTGTGCCAGTATAATATCATGATTCTGACTGAGTGGCATCGCTTCATTCGGATTGTCTGGCGTCAAGTGGACTTAGCTGTGATTGTGATTATCATTCTGTTCTGTTATGTTAAAATCATGCTGGCTGCTCGAACTGCCTCTGGAGAAAATAAACAGTCTGTGACAAAGGGGCGACGCACGATCCTGCTCCACGGGCTACAGCTCGTTCTGTGCATGGCTGAGTTGTTGAGCCCCTACATTGAGAACGTAGTTCTGGAGCACAATTTGGAGCTCTACTTGACTATTCGATACTTCAATTTCCTGGCCATCAGTATTGCCTCCAGGGCTCTGAGTTCAATAATATATGGGCTCAGGGATAAAAAGTTTTTCCTTGCTCTAATGTATTACATGACCTGCAGGTTTAATCAGAACTTAGCACTTTAAAGACTCTTGTGTGTGAACACAATGGGAGCACTACTGAGTTCGGCAAGGCCTCTTTGTAAGGGTGAATACATCTGGGTCAAATATACACTTGAAATACTTGAAACTCTTTGGAATTCTCAATGTAAGATGTTACTATGCATTGTGAAAATAAATGTTGGTGAAAATAAATTTTTACTTTAAAACAGAAATTTTAACAGAAGTTTTACTGGCGTCTAAAGGATTAAATTACTTCAAATAATTGTTTGACCCAGGTTTGATTAGATTAATAGTCTATTGCAATATTTTATCTAGTGCTGTATTCTAGTGAAAATTAGCTGTATTAGTGTGATTTATATTCAGAGGTGAAGAGAATAATTGAAAACTTGTCCATTTGTGTTGCAGTTTTCATTTTTAGAATAAACGGTCTTGTAAAATATAAAGCTGTATAGTATTGTACAATATGTGAAATGCATATATTTTTTAAATAAAACTTTTGTAAACTACTAAAATATTTAATGACAGTTTCATGTATAACATGATTTGGCATACACAACTATTTAAAGTCATTGGTGCTCTCCTCACTAAGGCTACACAACAGAAATTTGCCTTTGTCTGTGGACCTAAAATGAATAAAATTTAGCAATAATAAGTGTGTGCCTGTCTAATTTCAAAACAAATTACCGCAGTACGACCATGGATTATGTACTTCTGCATTACTGCATTAATGGGGAGATACAGTGGCGTCGTCAGACCTATTTTAGGGGACTTTAGCCCCCCTAAAATTTACTGTAGGCCCTCCCTAAATATTTTTTAAAACACTAGTTTTAATTATTACATTTTTTTTTCAGATTGAATTGACAAAATGCGCCATCGACACCCGAGAATCATAACACACACGGAAAAGTATGGCGCTAGGACCCTGGGGAGGCTTAATCCAAGGGGCCAAGACTGGGATTTCGTTTTGAAGCCCACTTCCTGGTTGGCCTGGGAGCCGCCATTGTGCCGTTGCTCACTAGCGCCACTGCGGTTGGCTCCAGTATAGGTCTTTCCCCATGTAAGTGAACGGCAGCAATTTGGTCAAAATACTCAGTCAATAAATTTTTTACAAAATTTTTTTTTATTGCAATAGGTGCCTTTCCTTCATCTAATGCCTGTGCATGTGCTGATTTTTTAAAATATTGTGTCGTTTGGACAGGGTATTGACATTTGTTCAGGACCAATCAGGGGACAGATTGAGTCGGGTTACTGCCGGTCATTTCACTCACTTTGAGGGGCGGGAACCATAGACGGAACGGGCGGGACGTGGGGCGGGACGTGGGCGGAACCCATAGGCGGTACCTCAAGTGGCTAGCAATGGCCTTGACATTCTCAGCCATTCTCCTCCTTTTAATGTGTGAATTTGGCTAATATTAGACACATCGCAATCAGATCGCAATTCTTATTGTCACTAGTGTTGAATTCATTATGGCATGTTCTGCATGTTATATTCTGCTCTGTCTTCACAATCCTATTGTAACACTGCATACAACTGTACTAATCGAGCGTCTCAAAAGCATTCTCTCCAGTTTTTTCGGTAAGACATTTTTTATTACTTTATTTTTTACCGAGTAAGTAACGTTAGCCTTATTAGATAACAGCCTGCAGAAGTAGCCTACGCTACCTAGCATGACAAGCTAACGTATATTACGTAGACCGGTATGCTAGTGGAGTTAGCACCTTTATCTCCCAAAACCGTTTGGTTTGGCTACTTAACGTTAGCTAACGATGTAAAACCTACATTGCACTTCGTCCTATGCTCTCCACTGGCTAAGTGCATTTTATGTGGTGTGAATTTCGACATTGCTAACGTTACCGTGCATTAGTCAAACAAAAAGCAGTCTCCAGTTTTTTCGGTAATACAATTTTTATTACTTTATTTTTTACCAAGTAAGTAGCCTTATTAGATAACAGCCTGCAGAAGTAGCCTACGCTACCTACCGCGACCTAGCATGACAAGCTAACGATTTTGTATAATACGTAGACTGGTATGCTAGTGCAGTTAGCAACTTTTATCTCCCAAAACCGTTTGGTTTGGCTACTTAACGTTAGCTAACGATGTAAAACCTGTCAAAAGTAACGTTAGTCAAATTTCAGTTGTGTAACGTTAACTTATATTCCATTAAACATCGACCTGGTGAGCCTTTGTGTCTATTTTTAGCTTTGTAATTTAACGTTAACGGTCTCATCGTGGACATGTAGCTACATTGCACTTCGTCCTATGCTCTCCACTGGCTAAGTGCATTTTATGTGGAGTGAATTTCGACATTGCTAACGTTACCGTGCATTAGTCATGGTGTATTTTTCATTAGAGGTATTCATTTTAGGTTGAGCATTATTTATAACTTTTAAAGCATGTGGGAAACGTGTTCATGGAGATGGAAACCCGACATAACGTTAGCTGTCATTTAGCTATCATGTTTTTCGTGTCGCCACTTGCCACCACCATGGACTGTATAAAAATAGGGTAACGTTAGGCTAACGTTAACATTACAGTCTGATATTTTCCCACATAGGCTAACGTTAACATTATAGTCTGATATTTTCCCATGACCCTTGGATTATAGAATATTGTATGAGATTTCAGACAGAATTTGCTTTGAATTCTGGCAATTAACATCATCCAAATGTCTAATTTCAAACCATATTCCTCGGTGCCCGACTACTTTTATCTGTGATGGTAGTTTTATAATTCTGTAAGCTGCATCGCAACCGATCGCAGCCTATTATAACCATTTTATTCTTTGATAGATTTCCTTTAGCTAATGAAGACATGCTGCAGCAGTGGTTGGTCAACATGTATATACATAATATTATATATACACACATAACCCCTGGATGACTGTTGCAAGTATCACTTAGAGCCCGCATAAACGGGGCATAAGTGTTTACTGTGGAAGTCCTCGCTTACAAAGACCCATGGATTACAATACCACTTACAGCCAGCATAAACATGTACAAATTTGATCTTTTATGTGGACCTTGTCATTTTTAATGTGTGTCTCGTCAGGGTTTGTCTTGTACTAAATGTGTGTCTTGTCTTGTGTTCCCACTCTCAGCCTGCACCTTGACGTGGTGAGTGGGCTTTAAACTGAGACAGGCTACTGAACTTTGTTGTCTCCTATGTCAAACCCCTAACTTCTTGTTACCTTTGAGTTTTTTGTCCCCTATTATGAAATGAAAACTGATCTTGTTCTATCCTTTCTCTATTTTACAGATGTAAATTTATTACCAGCTGTTCAAGTTACCAACATAATCAATACTAACACAGATCACTAATTCTGTGATGAAATGATATCTTGAGCTGATAATTTGTAGAATCAGATGTGCCAAATTTGGGGGTTGAAACAGCACAAGGAATAGGGTTGGGGACCGCAGTCCTAGTCTGTGGGTGACCCTCTTATCAAATGTGCAGCATCCATATTACAAAGGAAAACGCCGCCATCCTGTGCGGGATGTATGGACCACAGACTCACCCTGTCAGCCACAAGGGACATCTGACCATCTTTTAAGGATACATAAAAGAATTGTACTGATTTCAAGTTGCTTTGTGAAAAAAGAATGATCTTAATCACTCCTTTAACACATTTAAAGTCGCAGCACAAGCTGGTCCTCCTTAGTCTTTCAGTGAGATTACAGGATGTGTTACTTATTTACATCAGTGGCTATACCTACACTGTGTGCACGCTGGGGAAGGCCATCTTGAGCGGTAATGTATTGGTGCATTATGTACTCATTATTTAACTGAATGCAAGAGGGTATTAAATATTTTAAAGACAAAAGCAGACAAAAACCTCAAATTACATTTTTCCACATTTATATAAAGGGTCTGATTCTCATTACAGAGCAAGTACTTACAAAAATTAATTGCTGTACAACATGTATAATGTAGAGGGTAGTTAGGCTACCAGATGCCCTTATTTATGCTTCATTTTGAATGACATTTGATTAGTTTATATATTGTGTAATATTTGCTATTTCACCTACTGCATGATTCTGTTATGCAAATAATGAACACATGAAAACAAGTTGGATAATTTTAAAAAAAATTTATTGACAGCTACACCGGCTTAGGGAGCAGGAAGCAAGAAAGGCCATGGGGTGCCATGGCTGGAGAGGACAAGATGGGGGGGTGGGGGAGAGAAGATGCGGGACAGGGATGAGGAAGAGCAGGGGGAGTTGGGTGAACAATGGCATAGCTACAGATATGATTTATTTTAATTAATGACAATACAAAATATAACATCACATAAAATTTGAAAAGCTGACCCATTTCATTAAAAAAAAACCTATTCCATTAAAAGCTAAATCCAGGATTGGAGAAACTCCTCCCGTAGATTCAGTCTTTAAGGGAATGGACCATACTATTTAAAAAAATAAAAAGTAGCTGTCACCAACTATCCAGACAGTTTTAGCTGTGTAAGAGGAATAAAATTAAATGCATCTCATTGCAATATACAATGATACATTCTGGATGCAAGCTATTAAAAACATCATTCACAATCTAGACATGATACTTTAATATTGTCAATATGCTGTTTGGTCCTATTGCATAAGGCGAGCTACGCTTGAAAAATTAGCAATGAAAGAGAAACACACTCAAGTATATTATGTAAATGACTAGTTTAAGGCACAGTGATTAAAAAAGAAAAATGGTTCACAATGAAAGGTGGGTACAGAAACTCACAGTTGAGGCTTCGGCTTTCCATCGTTGTGTCTGCAAAAGAAATTAAAAATTCAAGGTTACAACCAGTCTGTGTAATGAGACCATGCTGAAATTTTCACGCATGCAAATAGATTCTTATTAAAATGCTTCGTAGATGACCACAGCTGACGTTATTTCATCTTCTTTCATTGTGATTTGCGTTAGCTAGGGTGATCATATAGCTATTGTATATTTTATCCACACACAAAAAATTAGGACAGGTTCGGGCGGGCATTATTAACATAATAGGCTACTCTGCTGGGTTATTGGAACGAGCAAAACCTAACCAGACATTTTTAGGAATTTAGAAATCCCGCAAGGACCTATTTTTATACAGTCTATGGCCTGGACGGATTTTTTGGGTCGCAAGCTTGCTGACAGCTTGCTACCTATTTAGAGCAGCTCTTCGGGACATTTATAATAAAAGTAGTCTTGTACGTAAATGTGATTGATTGACCGTCAATATCGTTAATGGCAATCATAACGTTACCCTATATTCGCCTTAGCCTGCCTAGGCCTAACGTAACCAATCTCACTGTCAAGCTGGTATGCTAGCTAATGGAATTAGCCTACCTCCGATCTGAGTTGGGTGGAATATTAATGTAGGGGAGAACCGGGACGAAAGAAACACGGGACGAAAGAATAACATCGATTTTTGCGAAAACTACAGAAACCCGAATGCCGTAGATCAGTCAGTATGTGACACATGTGTAATCATTTCACTCTGCAAAAAACCAGCGATGTGCGTCCCGTTTTGGCGGAGTGCTAGACCAAAGTTATTTTTGACAGCTGAAAGTAAAATATCAAAACCGGAAGTGTTTTTCGGTTGTATAAGTGTGTTTATGTTTTGAATTTTCCAAACATGCATAATTTTCTTAACACAACTGTTGACTAAAGGACAGCATAGGTTTCGAATGGCATGCTTGCGAGACTTAGCTGCTAGCCAACTTGAAAGCAAGCGAGACACGAGCGGGACGAAAGACACACTGTTAAAATGCCATGGTGAAAATCAATGCACAACCTTGGAATGCGTATTGACCCCATCAGAACCGAGTATTCAACAATGCCTGGTATAATAAGCATCAATAAATGATGTCTAGTAGCTATTAATAAAGGTGAGTTACTATTAAATCATCAATTTCAGACCGTTTAACGTTGCGATGCAAAATTCTATTAATTATGCGACATTATGCTCTTGACGCATGGTTGATTTTCATGGATTTTAAACTTATACCATTATTCATTGACTCGTCCCTAACATGGCATTTTGCCTGACAGTACATTTGTTGAAAGGAATGAGCATAAAAAACAACAAGACAGAGATAAGACCGCTAAAACACACTTTTCCTCACGTGATTCTTTCGTCCCGATTCAGTGTGTTTTCCGTCCCGCAGTGCAGGGACGAAAGACACATTGCACTCATCCTGTTTGCAGCCAATTTATATCCGACTTGTTTATGCTGGTAACAAAATTCCCGTTGCTATTAGTGAGGGACACATACAAGTTGTTTGTCAGAAAATATGGCCTCTCTAGCTCTATTGACTTTCGAGTAAACCGGATGAATGTAAAAAGTTAATCTTTCGACCCGGTTCTCCCCTACTTTAAATTGTACTGTAAATTGAAGATAACTGAATAAACGTTATAACATAACACAATGATGTGACGAATTTCACACAGTCAATGCAAATAAATAACACAGTAAAACCGTGAAAATGAAATGATATAATAAACATTAGCTTAACTTACCGTGAATTCGCTTGCAATATAAAACCAGAGCTCCCGCTTCTAACTTCTCCCGCTTTCCAGAATCTCCGCCCCGAACTGTCAATCATACTGTGCCTGGACAGAGACCCTCCCATGAAGACCATATCCGGTTCACCCTGCTCCAAGCAAAGGTCAAGTCGGCTCCACTGAGCAGGCGCAGTTCGTCCAAACAGCCGGCGAAAAAGACTTCCGTGTTTCAATTTGGTTTTTCCGAGGCCATGGAAAGGCAATGGGTGACGTCACAGTGGCTTTGTCCATATTTTTATACAGTCTATGGCTTAATCTAGTGCAGCCATTGGTTAGGCCTAGTACATACTCTACGCAAGGGACATGAACGCCAACGCAGATTCGGGACATACGCGAGGTCTTTGCTTACATACTATACGCGCGTGTATGGGCTTCTTTTCGCCCTGTCCGCTAGTTGGCAACCTAGGCTAATCTGGTTGGAGCGAGTAACCTTAAACCGGAAATTATTACTTCTTTGTGTGTAGTCTGCAATTCTGCAGTTATTGAACAGTATTTACATTTAGCACCTCTAACGGAAACGCGTGGAATTGCACCACACGTTTGCGTCGCGTTACAAAATTTGGACTGCACATTTTGCTACGCAAGAACGCGAGAAACGCCCCCTGCGTTGCGCGCGTTCCTTGCGTAGAGTATGTACCAGGCCTTAGAGTGCAGTGTGGTGCGTGCACGGAGCCGCGTGACCGCTCAATTCAAATGACCGCTACAGAGAGTCCGAACGTTCCAATGCTGCTGTAACAATCACTAGTAGCTACTTGAGCTCGATAAGTTTGGTTAACAACATAAACTACTTAACGGAATTTAAAATTAATAACGTTAGCTGCGAAAGCGTTTGCTCTATAGATCTGCTCTGAAGTGCTACTGCTAGGCTGGATCCATAGCCTACCATGTACAAAAAATAAGTTCAAACTACTTATCAATTGTAGCCCACACTTTCCACTATTTAGTCATATGTTGACCAGCCAGAATCTACGATGTGTAAACAACTCTACTATAACGTTGTTTGTATCAAGTAAAATCATGCTTTTATTCTGATATTGTATGTGTTATGGGAATAAATGTGTTGAAAATATGACTGTAAACCCTTTGGGTTTTGTAGAAAAAGGCAGGGTTTTTTTCATTATAGCCTATGGGAGCCATAGTAACAGTTGCAGAAACTCCTGGATCCTATTGGCACTCCAGTTCCTATCTATAGCCTAACAGTTACTTACGGAAGCCCTGAAGCGCAAGGTGAAAAAATTTAATTTTTTGAAGCGTTATCTCGTTATATGCGATAGTAAGTCGGTTATACAAGTTATCTCGCTTATACGAGATATTTTCTTGCTTATACGAGATTGTCTCGTTTATACGACTTAAGTAGTTTTTACGACATATTATCTTGTTTATACGAGATACTAAGTCGTTTTTACGAGTTATTATCTCGTTTATACGAGATAGTAAGACGTTTATACGAGATATAACTCCGCACTGAACTGATTTCAACATGCATTTTAAGTGTCATTTTTGAGTCCTTCCTTGTGTAGGCTACTTCGTGCGTCATTTGAACATGGGGAGCCGGGGCAAAACACTTTAAAATATAGGCTAATGTTACTCAAAAACCCGTTTTTAACTGCGTTGTGTATTGGATGAATGATGCATCTATTATAGAGATAGCTCTGAGCTCAAAAGCCCCTCCTCTCCCCCTGGCTGCTGCCTCACTGGGTTTCCAGGCATCACAGGCCTCCCAAGCCCTGGGCCTTCTGATGCGGAGACCCACTGTAACTGAGCCTCTGCAGTGACCTCTGCTGCTACAAATGTACATGAATGAGGCATTGAAAAACCAGGGAGGAATCTGCAGGGGGCTTGTCTTCATTCACAGCTCATTTGTGACGCTCTCCATTCCCGTCCCCATTGTGCTCCTTGTTATGTTTTTATGTTTCCTGTTTGTCTCCCTCGTGCTGCAGGCTGGGCGTGGTTTTCCCTCTTTGTGTCACTCATTTCCCTTGCATTTTCTCAGCCTATCTCATTCCTTTTCCCCGCTTGCATTCCTCATGCTCTCTGCTCAGTTAATCACTCTCGCTTAATCTAGCCCCCCCCCCCCCCCCCCCCAATTCCCACAGAGATCCATTCAAATGCAGAGGTTATAGTATCGCTTCTAAGAGTACCTGGAAATAAGATATCAGGAGTCTTTTGATATCCTTTTATATAGAGTCATGATGGCAT
Organism: Synaphobranchus kaupii; assembly: GCA_029718625.1. NCBI lineage: Eukaryota > Metazoa > Chordata > Actinopteri > Anguilliformes > Synaphobranchidae > Synaphobranchus > Synaphobranchus kaupii. Next base: position 9,313,749 of record CM056397.1, on the reverse strand, counting down.
TACCTGTGGAATACCTGTTTACCACAGAAGTTGTTTGAGAGAATGGTAAGAATGTGCAAGGCCGTTATCAAGGCAAAGGGTGGCTACTTTGAAGAATCTAAAATATGACTTTTTTTTATTTGTTTAACACTTTTTTGGTCTTTGCATAATTTAATTTGTGTTATCTCATAGTTTTGATGTCTTTACTATTCCAAAATGTGGAAAACAGTAAAAATAATGGAAAAAAACCTTCTATGAGTAGGTGTGTCCAAACTTTTGACTGGTACTGTATATGCATGGTGTGTATTACTAGCACAGATGTAAACATAATGTTAGGCTAAATTGGGAACCGATCTCTTATCTGATTAACTGTCTGTTATGGAGCCAAATTGCCAATATGCATCTACACAGCGACTCAACTTTCGTAAAAGTTGTTCAGGAAACCTAAACCCGATGGTAAACCTTAAAACTTTCAATGTGGTGCTTTCGCCGCAGGTCTGCCATAGTTGTGTCAGTCGCTCACGTGACGTTCGTGAGCTGTGGAAATATTCTCTCTTCCTCGTCCTCGATTTGAAAAAGGCACCGCCGGATGTCAAAATAAACACTTCTTTCAACAAGAGGTGAAATGAGATGTCAATCAGCATCAAACTGCCAGTGATAGCGAATTAAATTTTAGAGTGGCACCCAGGGTGGCCAATCATATATCAGGGGTGTCCAGTGCCACCCCGGACGGTCTTGTCTTGCCTAGTGTTTTGAATTCAAGCCTAAGTCTTGCCTAGCCTAGCGTATTACGCTACTTGTTTTGTTCATGCCTTGCTGTATTTAACGCCTTGTTCTGCTCTGCTTGTCTGCCAGCATGCAGCTATCCTAGCACCACTCAACGCAGCCCCTGTCTCCTGCATCCCGCTCTATCTCTGCTACACCAACACAGGATTCCGCCACCATCCAGCCCCTTGCCTACTCCCACTCCCGTTCAACCCCCTGCTAACGCCGTTCCAGGATCCAGTCCCTGCCTTAATCTCTCCCTATACTTCTGGAGTTTGGACGAAGTAATAAATTATTTGAATTATTGCAATTCCTGTCTGTGTGTCGTGCATTTGAGTCCAGTCCCTTCTTGGATCCATAAACATCATTCTCTTGTTCTGTATGTCAATGAGTTCCAAAGATACTGTATTATTTACTGATATAATACAATCACACAGCAGATCTAGAATGTTCAGTAAGATATTTGTACAGAGCAATTTAAGTATAGTGTTATGCCCTTATCAATCAACAAGATCTGGCAACCCTGCGCCCCACTCTTGCGCTGCCATGTCACGTGTTGTTTTAGTTGTATTTGAAGGAAAACGTCAGCGAAGCAGCGCCTCATTTTTTTAAAACAAAGCTTCACGTCACAAAGCTTCACTTCACGATTCCCTCGATCTCCCAGGAGACCACAGCCACCACGCAGGACAGGGAAATGATGGGGTCAGTGTACTTCTTAAAAAGTATGCTCCCGAATGTACTCAGCGAAACCCCGGAAGTAAGTGTGCCATCCGGGTGTTTGAAGTATACTGCAATTTGAAAAATTTTCACGTAGTCTACACTACGATTTTCTTGCCCTATCTACTCACCAAGGCTACTCAACAGTGTGGAAGAGTGCTGATTCAGACACGGCCCTAGTCTCTTCATTAATTATAGGTGTGTCTTGGGCATGACATGCAATAAACCAATCAAAATGTCATATCCCACTCCCTTTAAAAGCCTGCTTTTCCACCTTGGCGGATTGCTTATATGATGGCGAAACAGACATGCTCGTGCGTGTTTAGTGGAAATCAGGGAATAGGCTATATGGATCAATCGTATGATCAGTATTATTCGGACTAACCATTATGAGTTCCCGGTAATTCGCGACAGTGCTGTTATTTTACTAAATATATGCAGTTAAAAGCACCTGCAACAGCTGAGAATAAGCTACCAATGGCCTCCATCTCACCTTAGAAAATGCCAAATTAGCCTGCTTGTTTAACGAATTTCATTTGATTGATTGATTTGTTTTTGTTTCTAATTAAGACACTTAGTTCTCTTTAAAATAGTTTTATTCAGTTATGGAATAACAGGTGAAATCAGCAGGGATTTAATAAGCTGAGAGTATGGAAACCTTGTCACTGTAATTAAAAAAATATGAAGGACGAAGAATAAGGAATCTTATGTGTTTTAATCTAATGTTGCTGATTACATCTTAATTACGTATTAATGGTTACATATTAATTAATGTCTCGACACAAACCGCAATGTCAGGTACATTGTATACTGTACATGCAAATACTTGTACTCAAAACTTTCAGGCAGTTTTGCATATTTCCGGGTAGGAGAGGAGTGGTAGTGGGGGAGTGGAGGAAGGGAGGTGGGGAGTGAAGAATATTGAGACGCACCCAATGTTTGTGGTGGTTTTAGCGCAAGCACTTTCTGCTGGCTCAAGATAGCAATATGCCAAAAATGATCCTGGCCACACCTCATCTTAAGACCAACACGCCCAGTTCACTTGCAATGGGCGCAAGAATACTTGGTATTTAAACGACGTGAGTGCTAGGCGCTATAATGAACCCTGCGCCGGGTGTAACATAGCAAAGACACTTGCGTTTGGGTTAGCGCCGGGTGTAAGATAGGGCCCAAAGTGTAATATGCATTTTATGCCAAACCTCGCTAAGGAAGGGAGAATGAAAGAACATAATTTACAATATGTGAATGCGATAGCAAGGTCCCAAATAAAGGACTGCCCTTTTGAGACCCATGGAAAATGTATACAGAAATGGACCCTTAGCAATTACAGTCAGCCTAACACTAATATGACATTGAATCCCACCAGAATGAGGCAACAGGACCTCAGGAACTGCGCAGCCACAAATTTCACTGACTGGAGCTGTTTGAGTGCTGCAATGAGGGACAGCTGCACCTCATTCACTAGGTACCAGCTGCAGCCAAATACCATGAACAGACAGTTACATAAGAGTGTGAGAAGTGGGCACACTGGGAGGAGAGGCCACTGGCTGCTAATCCTTTCCAACTCTTTTACTGGCCCTCAGATTCACCAGCCAGTGTCCCAGAGGACTCAGGGCAGAGCTGTGGACCTGCCTTATCAGAGCAGATATTTGTGCCTGAGCCTGACGAGGAACTGAAAGCAATGAGAACCATTGGGATGTGTAAATCCTTTTCTCAATTTTAGTTTAGTTTTGATTACCATACAACCATGAGTGTAATTCAGCAGACTGAAAATTCTGAGTTCTATGATTTGGAGAGAAATCACAGCAGCTTAAAGCCAGTTTAACCACCACCTTTGCTCTTAATAACCATTGATATTAATTAATTCATGCTTTTCATTAACTATTTCAATGTGAATTATGTTATTTACCCATAAAGTCTACTGTCTGAGCTGATCGAGATCATTTGGTAGTTGTGAACACATGATTGACTGTGAAATCTGACCATTAAACAATTGCAGCATGGAATTTAATTTCCAATTTGAAGATAATAAATAAAAACAATTGGAAAATAAGGGAGGAGGCGGGGCTTATTCTTACTCGTTCTGTGCATGGCTGACCTGTGGTGGGACCAGAGTCAACAAATATACCTAGCCATTCGATTCTTCAATTTTATTGCTTTTACCATTGTCTCAAGGGCCCAGAGTCCCCTTATCTATGGTCTTAGGGATAGAAAAAGGTTTTGCCTTACCCTCAAATATTAAAATAACGGCATGTTTCTGGAGAAAGCTAGCAGCTTAGGATGAATGTGTAACAGAGTAATGTGTAATGTGTACTTACTTGTGCATTGGTAGCTTGACCCAAAAAGGATTCAACAAAAATGGGAAACTTTGATATGTTTGGATGAGTTTTAATGAAGAGGTGAACTTAATAAAATGTGACCTAAATTGCTGTTTGTTAAAGCCTTTGCATCTTCTAGTTGCAATATTCTTACATCTAATACATTTTATCTAAACAAAACTAGCAAGGATACTGTTCCTCCTCCATTTCAAAATTACAATTCAGCAAACCTGAAATTTCTAACAACTGTCTTTTGAAAGCCAAAGAGCAGCTTTCTAAGAAGGGTAGGTTGTGCACAAGTCTCCCAAGCTTCATATCGACATATCTCAATCCTTTAAAATACAAATGGTCACACATTATTCAGATAAAAGAGTAATAAAATTGTATACATAAACACATATAACTCATAACCTGTTTCTATTTAAATTTAGAATTTTTTTTGTGAAATTATACATGTAGTTTTGCCAGGAATTATAGCTTTTATTGGTCCAAGCACATTTGTACATTTAATGGTGTTGACCATGTACATTTTGTGTTTCCCCACCTGCACACAATCAGTAACCAGCTGTGAAATATCGAGTGGCATTTCATGGCTGGGTATAGGCCACTTTTTGATCCCGTAAGAAATGGCTTTTAAGACAATCAGTTGCCAACACCAGATTGTAGGAAATAGTGCCATCTGCTGATTACAGCTAAATGTTTTAGTTCAGCTCAGTATTGAGGTATGTGAATGTGTCTTTACACTTTAATGCTAATTTTAACAACAAACTGTAATATTTGACAACTGGGTATTTTAATATACTCACCTGAAGGGATTACCTGAGTTTGAACAGCTTATGTATTTTTGTTTTGTGTGTACCCTTTTGCCCAAATTAAATGATGAAATTATCCCATATAACATTGAGAACTTTTTAATAATAACAAGTAATTTCAGTACTTCAAAATGTACTACTGATGTGCACACAGGGATATGGTGACAATACATTTATGCACTTGTTTGTCATTCTTATCAAACATTGTGAACTCAATGGTAGCATACTAGTAGAGTGGCACTTTGCTAAATGTAATGAAGTAATAAAGGAGACAAATTGCAACCGAATTGTGCTGTTAATGTATGTAGATCATTATAAAAGTTAAAATGTTTTTGTGCACCTGAGACCTTTGTTTGGGCTATATTGTCAGCATGTTAGCATTTAAAATATAATGCTATTTCAGTGAAGTCCTGTGTATTTTGTGTTTTTGAAAGTAGAAGTGGAATACGATTCAAGTGCAAAATAAAAGTTATACATGAACTTCTATCTAAATGAAATACTGCATGTCTCTGTGTTCAGGTAACTTCCTTCTCTATTGAAGGTCTGCGCACTAAAGCTCACATACAAAAGTAGATGCTTAGTGATTAAGGCATTGCATTATAATTTTTGAATTGAAAATGTCCATTTAAGTGAGAGAATGAGAGTGGAACTTTGGGAATGTTGCTTGTAGGAGCCATTGTAGGCTATGTGTCTTTTTATAATTAGGGGACCGAGCAGCGAAGCTGCTGGTACCCAATTGTTTTTGTTCTTCTTTGATTTTTTTTTTCTTTTCCCCTTTCACCGAATATTCTTGTGTGCTCATGCCGAAGAAAGGTCCCTCTGCTCATGCTGAACAAATTTGCCTCAAGGACCCATAAAGTCTGCCATCTTGTATTTTCCGCTAATTAGCATTTTTTTATTAAACACTTAAAATGCTACCCCTCCTACAAAATTTGACCAATTTGTACGAAACTTGGTAGAGGGACTTATCTCACGTGCCTTCAGACATGCGTTACTTTTTTAAGGCCTAGGTCTAAAAATGCCCGAATGACGATCCAATGAATTTGCAGTGGGCGTGACTTGAATGACATGAATGTCATTCATGTCATTCTCCTGACTCATTTTCCTATTGAACTCTATGGAAAAATAAGCCAGGAGAAACAACCCTCCAAGTGATCCATCCATATCTACTGTATATCTGGCTGCAGAGTGATGGTTTGAGGCTCGTTTGATACCTCAAACCCTCGATTACTTACAGCCACTCAGCCAACCATGGATTCCATACTATTCCCGTGTAATTTACAGCTTAATCTAGTCCCACCACCCAATCCCCATAAAGATCCATTCAAATGCAGAGGGGTTATAATATCGCTTGTAAGACTACCCTCTTGCATTTGAATGGATCTCTATGGGAATTGGGGTGTTGCGGGATTAAGCTGTAAATTACACGAGAATAGTATGGAACCCATGGTTGGCTAAATGGCTCCAAGTCATCAAGGGTCTGTGGTATCAGACGAGCCTCAAACCATCACTTAATGGTTGTTTCTCCTGACTCATTTTTCTATTGAACTCTATGGACTAGATCCACCACCTAATCAGTCCTAGACATTGAATATTACTAGTGTAATCTACTGATTAGACCAGTGGTCATCTGACAAGACTAAAATTCGAGTGAAAGGCTGAAATTGTGGTTTGACTTTGCCCTGGGGGGTATACTACAAAGCAGGCTTACTGAATAAGCTGGATAAAATGCAATGAGTAAAACCGGGAACAGCTCTTTTTACCAGGGCTGGGTTCGGATCCAACTTAACACATTCCCTTCCCTTGCTCTCTTCCCTCGAGTGAGCTATCTTGTGACGTAATTTTCTATGTGCAGCAAGCAAACTTAACAGGTGCTCTGCAAGGGAGGATAAATGAGAAACAAAACAAAACGGAACTGAAAGGCCCTCACAACCGATATAGGAATTCTACCCCAGTTGAAACGTGACCTCCCACTTGCGTGGGAACTGAGGTAATATAAGTAGCCTTATATTTATATAATTACTCCCTCCCCTTAAATTGGGACAATATCCGACTTGGTGTGGCTGCCATATTTCATCCTGCCATTTTCGGGATTCCTCCTTGAAGCAAGGGAAGGGAACGACAGGAAGAAAGGATACATTTTGGATCTGAATGCAGCCCTGCTTTGTAGTATACCCCCCTGCTGTCCCCAATCCTTAAGGCCTCAATACACTTTTGAGTGTTGTCTTTCCTGGATAGAGAGTGCCACCCTGTGGATAAACTGAGTTATTAATAATGACACTAAACATACTGTTATAAAAACTAACAATAATAAGAAGAATTTGTCTTATCTGTTAAGAATAAGATAAGTATTCTTATCTGATAAGAATAATTTGTCTTATCTGTTCTGTAGTTACTTTCTATGACCTTTCTGTATGCACTTATTGTATGTCGCTTTGGATAAAAGCGTCTGCTATATGACTGCAGAGGTGTAGAATTCAGGTTCAGGAAGTAAAAATCCTCCCCAGTATTTTGTTCCAATCACCTGGATTTGTTAATTAGCACAATCTTCAGCCAGGTGGTAGAACTAATTAGTAAAATCAGCTGGCTGAGTTCATGGGTGGACGAAACACGTGGCAGGACTTTTACTTTCTGACCCCTGGATTTTACACCTCTGAATGACTGTTATGTAATGATGTAATGTAAGAAGAAGAAGAAAATGAAGAAGATGAAGAAGACCACAAAGAAGTAGAAGAAAAATCAATGCAGTTATGATGTGGAGCAGTGGAATTTGAACCTCATATAACTTGTACAGTCGAGTCATGTGAGGTACAATAGATAATATACAGATAAATAATTTATACAACATATTTGTTACAAATATTTTCACCAAATTACATTTTCAAAGTCACACACTTCAAAGTTGGTAGTTAATGACTTTGAAAACAACTTAATTTCATAATGATCAAGAAAGTAACAAACAGCGCAATTGAGGCAATGCGTTTCTGAACAATGCTGCAAGTCTACAGCAGTTGAAGTTACTAGAATAAATATAACTGCTGCCCAGTATCTTCCGTACATTTCAGTATGTCCAGCTCTATATGACCAGCAAGAAATTCAATAAAATGTTATTGGAAACACAATTTATCTTTTGCTTCTGATGTTGTATCATCCATTAATGTATTTTTGGGTGTAAGTGTGATTACTACATGAATGTCACTGTGGCAAGATCAGCTACCATACAATGTAACAGTGTGTCCAGAATTAATTTTGAAGACATACAGCTCTGGAAAATTTAGAGACCACTGCAAAATTATCAGTTGTCTCATTGTTATTCTGGTTTTGTTCTCTAGCACTTTGCGTTTGACAGGATACAATGACAATTACGTTAAAGTGCAGACTGTCAGCTTTAATTTGAGGGTATTTTCATCCATATCGGATGAACCGTTTAGAAATTATAGAATGGCTCTAAGTCATCAAGGTTCTGTGGTATCAGACGAGCCTCAAACCATCACTTAAGGGTTGTTTCTCCTGACTCATTTTTCTATTGAACTCTATGGACTGGATCCACCACCTAATCAGTCCTACACATTGAATATTACTAGTGTAATCTACCGATTAGACCAGTGGTCATCTGACAAGACTAAAATTTGAGTGAAAGGCTGAAATTGTGGTTTGACTTTGTCCTGGGGGGTATACTACAAAGCAGGCTTACTGAGTAAGCTGGATAAACTGCAATGAGTAAAACCGGGAACAGCTCTTTTTACCAGGGCTGCGTTCGGATCCAACTTAACACATTCCCTTCCCTTGCTCTCTTCCCTCGAGTGAGCTATCTTGTGACGTAATTTTCTATGTGCAGCAAGCAAACTTAACAGGTGCTCTGCAAGGGAGGATAAATGAGAAACAAAACGGAACTGAATGGCCCTCACAACCGATATAGGACTTTCCAGCGAAATGGCAACTCAAAACTAGCCGATTTATATGTTATTTTTAACCGAAACCAACGTATTTTAAATAGAAATTATCATGTTTTTACTTTTTAAAAGAAGTGCGTGCTTTGCAACTTTTCATTTTTGACTGCACTGTGAAAGTATCCAAATTTAGCTGTAAAACCGCGGACATGGCAACACTGGTGGGACGTCTTATGACCTGCTTACGACACTTCCACAGTACGGTTTAGAAATAGTATAGCGGATATTTTTCACGTCCTGTTAAACAGTACACATTAAACAGCACACTTCTGCCAGTGCACTCTTCGCAGGAGACAGGGCGCAGTAGATAGGGCTCTGATTCGGGCCCTGGGCTGTGTCCGAATCAGAGCCCTATACCCTTTTGAGTACACATATTTGAGTCCACTTCGTCAAAAAGCTTTTGAGTGAGTGACTTTTTCTCACAAATGGGGGCACTTATAAATACCAGGATGAACCACTTATTTCCGGGGTTTTGTTGAGGGAATTCAGGAGCACACTCATCTGCAGAACTGTGCACTCACGCGACAATTTCAGTAAGTAACTCGGAAGTAAAAACGGAAAAGACGTAGAGCATATATGCATATCTATGGTACAAGAGTGGGTCATATTACGAAATACTCTTTTTTATTTTTGTTAATTCTATCTTCATTCATAGTCTACACTTTTTAACAATTGTCATATGTTAACTGATTGATATTCTCAATAAAAATAAAAAAAATGTAAAAAGATTACGCACTAGTTTGGAAAGAGTTTTGCAGGATCGGATTTCTTTCGCACACTGCTTGCAATGTGAGGGGACAGGGCACATAGTAGACAGGGGTCTGAGTGGACAGGGGACAGTGGACAGGGAACAGGGCTCTGATTCGGACACGGAATCAGCACTCTTCCACACTGTTGAGTAGCCTTGGTGAGTAGATAGGGCGAGAAAGTCGTAGAGTATGCTAATTTTTTTCAAATTGCAGTATACTTCAAACACCCGGATGACACACTTACTTCCAGGGTTTCGCTGAGTACATTCGGGAGCACACTTTTCAAGAAGTACACAGACATTTTGGTCACATGAATATGACGTGAAGCTTCGTTTTAAAAAAATGAGGCGCAGCTTCACTGACGTTTTCCTTCATATACAACAAAAACAACACGTAACATGGCAGCGCAAGAGTGGGGCGCAGGGTTGCCAGATCTTGTAAGACTTTCCAGCCAAATGGAGACTCAAACTAGCCCAATTTATATGCTATTTTAACCGAAACCAACGTATTTTAAACAGAAATGATCAATGTTTTCATTTTTACCTGTGACTGCACTTTGAAAGTATCCAAATTTAGCTGTAAAACCACGGACATGGCAACACTGGTGGGATGTCTTATGACCTGCTTACGACACTTCCACAGTATGGTTTGGAAATAGTACAGCAGATATTTTTCACGTCCTGCTAAACCAGGGGTAGCCAACTCCAGGCCTTACGGGCCGGTGTGTATGCAGGTTTTTGCTGCCACCAGTTACCACGGCTCAATCAGCTAATTAGTCATACACACAATCACGATTCACTCGTAAATTACAGAACGATAAAACGCTACAATACACGCATACCGGTACAAGAACATTCATCAGCTGTTGTTCTTATCGCGGATATGTAGATTAAAATATCAGATCATGTAAACGATTGGGCTAATTAAATAATTGTTAACTGGTGGCAGCAAAAACCTGCATACACACCAGCCCGCGAGGCCTGGAGTTGCATACCCCTGTGCTAAACAGTGCACATTAAACAGCACACTTCTGCCAGCGCAGGAGACAGGGCGCAGTAGATAGGGCTCTGATTCGGACACAGCCCTGGAGCTAGAGAGACCCGTTGCGTGATGTATGTAGTCTTTCACCTTCTGCTTTTGTTTTCATCTTCAATCGTGTTTGCATACGCTATTTACACATTTGGAACTGCAAATGCTGGTCAGAGGCCAGCCAAACAAGCATCACCTTTCTGCGGGCGTCCATGTTTTTTGCCACTGACCATT